>CAUYRT010086814.1:0-37411 GCA_963574885.1 Lepilemur ruficaudatus | reverse complement strand
ATGTTTACAGTCACAATTTGTAGTGAGCTGATTTCCCAAAATATATTACCACTCAAGTTGACTTATCTTGTTACATTCAAAAACCTGCTCTGTCAAAGTACATTCATAGTGCTCCAACTGTATCCACGTACAACCAACACTCCATTTTAAGTGTACAATTAAATGATTTTCAGTGAATTTACCGAGGTGTACAGTTAATCACAAGAATCAGTTTTTGAGGAATTCCTTTCCCCTATTGAGACCCCTAATATGCTTGAAAAGTAGTTGGGGAGCGGAATTAGGGCTACTAGATTTTTAGCATCTCAAAGGCATTACTGAGTTTTTATTCACATTTGTATTCTGGCCACCCGTAGGTCTTCATTAAATGCTGAATTCACATGGATAACTTTACACTTAAACTTGTTATGTGGAAAAGGAAAAGCAAGTGTTAAGCACTTAATTTACATTATATAAACAGAAACTAAGAAAACCCAATTTAAAAGACTTGCTATGGTCACACAATGGAATGACAGAACCAGTGCATCTAAAATTTCTGAATTCTGAAGTCAAGCTACTGCATTTTTGAAATGGGCAATTATATTAACTGAACAAAAAGGTCATATAGCAAAACTATGAATTTTATTTTGAATTTTGAATTTATGATTATTAAAAGTCTTAAGAAGCTTAAAAATTAGTTAAACACTGTTCATTTTATGAATTATTTTATAAACTGGATTACACTGGAACAGTCCTATAAAAAATAGTTTAGTTACCATATCAGTCTACCATACCAAAATAACAACTTCTAAGATGTCCTACATAAAAGTATCATGTTGCTTTTTCTTCTGTGAATGTATACTCTTCCTTCGTGAGACCTTAAGTTTAATAACTTTTGATGAGGAATTTTTTAACAGCAAAGTTACCACATAATATTTCTGGATTATTAGGCCATAACTAGCTATAAAGTTACAAAAGAAAGAAAAATTTCCCTGTAATTCTAGAAAAGATATTACTCATGGTTTGAACATAGTTTTATAGTAATGAAAATGTGTAACAAATGACAATGCTCTGTTACAAAAGAAAAATGTGGAGGTCCACTCTTACCTGCTTAAAAAGTTGGAGGTTAACTGCAGTTTCCAAGAACTGTTTCATCACACTTGAGCGGTGCTTTACGAAACTCTCCTCACAGAAAGTAACAGGCTCACCCTAGGTAGAAGTAAAGATTTTAAGGGCATCAACAAAAGGTCAGTCACAGAGAACCAGTCTCTTTAAGGAGGCACAAGAAGAGTCATACAGGAGGTATAAGATACAGAAACAGAACATTATATATAATGGGTGGATTTCAGGTTAGTAGAAATATTCACAACAAAAACAAGTAATTTCTTCCTCCTCTGACCCAGACCTTTTTGTGTATTTCTCAGGTACTTCTTTTCTGCCTTGTATTAAAAGTTATTTTTACATATCTGTGAACTCTGGAGGTCTGGGACTAAATTCTTAATCATCCTTGCATTCCCTAGAGCACTCAACACAGTACCTTTGCTTTCTGAAAGCTAAATAAATATGTGCTAGCACTATGTGAATGATTTAAACAGGCTAATTAAGCCACAAGGAGGATATAGATGAGACAGGGCTATTTTTCTACCCTAATATTACATTCAACTTCACAGTGATGATTGCTATTGACTTATTTTTGTTTGTTAGTTTTTAAGAATGGATATCTTTCAAGTTCCGCACATTGTATTCTGGAGTAAAGAACTTTGCAAAAACAAGAAAATGCTTAAAACATAGACCAGATCTTATGCTATAAAAATGTGCATAACAGACTAAGAGTTCACACTAAAAGAAAATTAAGGTATCAGAAAGAATGATACCATGCAAAATGTGTAATATAATCCAAAACATCAATATTATATTTAAACAGTTTCTTAATGCACTTGGATTTAATATGTAATGTCAATATTACATAAGAAGTATAAATAAACTAAGCAAAAATATCTGCATATTGATGGTTTATTTAAATTGTGAAATCTCTGAAAGACTGTGCCATCAGGTGTCTTATAAGAATATTCAAATATATGCAGATTATCACGAGAAATAATAAATGATTTTTCAGATTAGATAGCATTTTTCCTCCAAGTGTCCCAAAGCTATTATCGAGTATGGTACATAAGTCCACTTTCAGAGTTTGTTAACCATGAAAACAATAACTTTTTTCTAATGCTGTCACTTCAGCTTGAAGTCAATGAAAAAGAACCTCATATTCAAACTGCAAACTTTAATCATCAGCAGCAAAACCTTCTATTTGTAAATATGATCATAAACTATAGTTTATCCTACAGTTACTGGGTTGGTCTTGAAAAAATATAGCTACCTACCGATCTTCCCTTTACCTATGATCCAGCAACTTACGATAGAAAAAGAAATTGGTTTTTCTAAATTAGACATTGCTATTTCTAGATTTTGTTTAAATTTGAACATTTAGAAAGATTAATAGATTATGAATAAATTTTGTACATTTTTCTTTCCCACAATTTAAGAAAATTAGAAAAACACTCTCCATTTTCATGAAATATATTATCAGTGACATAAAAATGGAACCAAGTCCCTAGTTCTATTAATACTTGTCCCATAGTAGTTGTGGAGAAATTTTACATTATTGCTGAAGCAACTAAGCAAAATTCTTTCCCTGCTAATTAAAAAAGAGCAGAAAGAAAGTGCCATAAATACAAATTTTTTCCATCAGAATGCTGGACACACACCAAATATTTCTCTGGTAGCAACCACCTCTAAAGTCAAGAGGACCATCCACACTCAAGAATGGATAATGAGAGGAATGGACTCCTAAAGTGTTTTAGTAACAACAAAACTGTGAGGGGTAAGTAAATGGTAATTTCAACTTGGATTTTTAAAACTCTAACAAGCTGACAGTTACAAATTTCTTAAGTGGAAGTGTTAAGGCAGAGATTTAGTGAATGGCCTCTTAAGTTATGGATGCCAAACCTCTGTTTAAATGGCTAAACTTAATCACTAAATACAACATTACTTGCTGATAATGTTTTAAAGAAAAGTAATCCCAAAAATGTCTGAAGGACAACTCTTCCAACTTGTTAAACTGAGGCCGAGATTATTAAACAATCTTTACTTTTAAAGTAATTTACTTTTTATCCATTAGGAAGGCTCAAGGCAGCCCAGAAAAGCCTGAGCGCTGAAACGAATGACAGCACCTACATATGCAAAGGAATGAATCTAAGTGTTGCTTCATTGCTCTCAGACAGGATAATCAAGTGTGCCTGTAAATATTCTAAGCAATATTTTAACTTAAGCAAACATTTCCTTAGCATTAGCTGTTCAACTTTTATTTTTAATAGCATGTAACCCAAGTGATACAAAGACTCTTTATTAGTTACTTAATGCAATCATTTAAAAGTATTATCATGTTTATGACAAAGTTTTCCGAGATCAAAGGAGGGAGCTTTTTCTTAGTTATACTAATGGAATTTTTTTTACCAAATCTACTATTTCTAAAATTTCATTTTTAATGATAGCTAACATATACAGCATTTACTGTATGCCAACTCAAGAAGTATCATTGCATTTTTTTTTTTTTACAAATGAGAAAACCAAAGCAGTTAGAGGTTAACCTGCCCAAAGTCAAACAACTAGTTAGTCACAGAATGAGGATGAACCCAGGCAATCTGTTTTCACAGTCTCGTCATTTTTCTTCAGTTCATTCAGCACATTAGTTTTATCTCACATTTCTGAATTCCTAAAAAGTAGCTAACTTGCTGCTGGCTAAAATTTTAAAAAAGCAAATATCCATTATTTTATTTAAATCTCTTTCCAAAAACTTTAGGAGTTTTTTCCCTATAACTAATAACAGGTACTATTTATTGTCAATCAAGCCATTGTGTCATTTAGAGAGTGTAAGAAAGGTAACAACAAATTTAAAGTCGCCACTCAGACATTCTAAGTAATTTAGGCAGTAATTTATTCCCGCACAGTATTTAGCACATGTATTTATTAGTATTTACACAGGAACGTACAAATCATCCTGAAGGAGCCACAGCCAACGTGTTCCCCAATACCAGGTCTTCCTCCCTACAGTCCTCCAGATTTGGGCCTTGAAGCTACTCAAGAGGGAACTTTCTCCCTCTCTCTTCAATGAGACTATCGATATTTCCACTTGCTTCACTGTCTCTGGGCTTGTCAACTGTAACCTAAGAAGAACACCCTCATCAAAGTGATCTTCCTAACACACGATGCTGACCACTAGTTCTTATGGTAAATAATTCTAAACATTGTGCATTAACTCTAGCACAAATTTAAAACTCTCCAGATTGATACAGAAAGAACAACCGGTTCTACCAACTTCTATAGGAATGAATCTTAACCTGCTTTGGTCTTTTTCTTTTTCAAGAACATGGTAAAAGATATGCATAATCTCCCCAGAAAAATATACATATTAAATTAGTATCTCCCAGTTTTCTTCTGTTTCTCATAGATTTAAAAGCATAATTCTCTTTTATCATTTTCTGACATCATTTTCTTTATTATTGCCGTAGAATAAATAACTACATCAGCCTACATCACTATAAGCTCCTGGAAGGCATGGGCTTAACATTATTTATTTTTCTGTCTAGAAGCCTCAGACAAGTTCTATTATAGCAGTGCTAAACGTATATTTGTTAAATGTATAAATTATATCCATAATGTATCTTAATAAACAGAATAAGAAGTAGATTCTTATACAATGAAGTATCTTGCCATTGACTTCTACTGCAGATGATTCGCTATGGAGAAAATTAAACAAATCCAAATTGCCTTTCAGTACAATATATTCAGTCCTGCTGTTTTGTGTACTGAGACAAAGAAGGGATGAGAAGAATTAGAAGACTGGAAGGACGAGGATGAAGCTCAGCAGCGGCAGTTACCATAAATGGAAATATATAGCATGAATATCAAATCATTTCCCCAATTTATATACCCACTATGAGCTGCCTATACCACCTGTTCACTTTGAGAAAATTCCTAAGACTTTGTATTCAATTCAGTCTTTCCATAAGTGAATACTGAATGCCTTACAGGTATCTTCATTATGAAGAAATGTGTATTTAGGAAACTTATCTTAAGGAATGTTTGATATGATAACAGACACAAGACAGAACAGAAACACGCAGAAATGGGGCAAGAGAAAGACTGTGGGAAAAACAGACTCAAATCCGAGCCTGAATATTCACTTACTGGGGCAAATCAGTGAGGTTATTTAAATTCCATGAGTATCATTTTCCTCATCTTTACAATATATGAAAAAGGGAAAAGAAATGTGCTAAGTATAATTAATTCATAGAATGAAAGGGTCAGTAAAAACTACAGCTTCAAGAATAAGAAAAGAACTAGATGGCTATTAAAAGCCAAAAAGATTAAAAGCCAGGAAGAAAGAACATTATAAATAAAGGTTTGGAAGCCTGAGAAGCTTGGGACATTTGGAGTCTCAGGCAGAATTCTCTGAAATGAGGTCAAAGTTTAAGAGGAAAGCACAGACAGACAGCCGACCTGTCCACAGTAAGGGCCTTGACTGTCAGGTGAAGAGACAGCCCCTGAGATCTCGTCAGTCGTAGGCCTGACAGATTTAATTTTGTCAAATGTAAGGGGAATAATGGTTCATTTTTTATGTACATAAACAATCACAAAACTTTAAAAAGTAATGTCTAGTAAAAGAATTCAGATCCACTTAAAACTATTTAGCAAGTTTTCCCTTTCTAATTATACTATAATAACTAGAAAATACTACTGAAATATATTTTTGAAAAAAGACAAAACCATGAAATAATTGCAACTTCTACACTTACTGCCTTTTTTACACCAATCAAAAAATACACCAAAGACATAGGCCTATTATATAAATGACCAAAAAGAGTTCTAAAATAAAAAAATAAATGTACTTTTAATAAACTATGATATGGGGTAATCTATAAAGATGACAGATGAAAACATATTTTATGTACAATAAACAAACAAGTCATTTTCCTTAAAAACTATTTTTTGTGAAAATACATAGAAAAAATCATCTAAATGCATTCAGTATACTTTAAAAAGGAAGCTTTCAAAGATTCAGTCAGAAGAAATATAAAGGCATATAAAATGAAAATACTACCCTAGAACTATCAGTAGAAAAGGAGAAAACATCAAATATAAAAAGAAAAAATGTAGATAAATAAGCAAATAAATTTATAATGTGGTGTGATCAATAAACAAGAAACATACTCTATGACAAAATTTTTCATGGATACTGGGAATCTGGCTTTCAAGATTTTTTTTTTTTTAAATTAAAGTCACTGACATTTTCTACTCCTATCGGCTCAATGAAACTCAAAGGGGGAGAAAATTAAACTATAAAATCTATAGTAATTAATGTTAAAGATGAGATATTTAATAATTTCACCCAGTATCTAACACTGACAATTTTAAATTATTTCAGAAAATCCTCTCTTTAATTTGCTCCTTTCTTCAAATCGAAGTCTTTCACAAATTTTTAAAGGAAAATGAAAAGAAAAAAGTTAGTTTGTGTAGATGAATAAGCATTTCAATATGTCAAAATTCAAGCAAAGTGATATTTTTAACTTTCTCTCCTGTACTGTAAACTTGAAATCAATTCTTATTTTAAAAATCTGACTTAACTAAAATTAGTCACTAATTTTGTTTTTCAAAGTCATTTTTATGTTTTAATTAATATTGAATAATTTGAATACGAACATGCTCTACTGTAGTGTGGATGATTGGTTTCCAGTCATTTATAGAAAGAGACCCTTATAACCACAATTTTTTGTTTATGAGAACCACATGAGATACGTATACTATGTACAATACTATGAATTCTATAATGCTTTAAAAATACACACATAGTTCAAAAAGATTAGCATGTAAACTTAGATATGTGTACTTATCTAGAAACAGCAGCTGATCTGCCCATGCATTTAAGGATTCCGATAACTCAATAACCCTTCAGAGGTACAAGAACCAGTTGGGGGGGAATCACTGATTCAGAAGTCAGTTTAGAAAGCATATAACCCATTCACGTTTGTTTAATGCTTCATAATTTACAATAAGGTTTGCACACCAACCCTGAAAGACAGATAGGGAAGGCATAAGAAGTCCTATACCTTATTTTACAAATAAGATCAAAGTCTAGAGAGACAAAGGAAGTGGGTCAAGGTTACACAGCTTAGTAACTGAATTCCTATTAGACGGCAGTTCTTATTACTAATTCAATGTTTTTATCTCTTACAACTTATTTACCTGGTCATGGAAGAATAGTGTAATAATTTTTATAAAATCAGCCTAACATACTTTAACCAATAATTCAGAGAGAGAAACAAATATATTTTGACTTATACTTTTTTGGACCACCTAAAAACTTGGCTATAATTCTACACAATAACCATTTTCAGTTTAATAAACAAAAAAAAAATGGGAAAATGAGCTAAGATATGCTATTATAAATAGATAAGCCTACTTTAGAAAATTGTTATGAATTAGGAAGAGAACTTTCAAATATTGTTAAATGTTCAAGGTGTAATTTTTTTACTTTGTAGTTGTAATTTCAAAATTCACTAATCTATTAAATCCAATTGTCCAGTGAATTTCTTAATTATCTTAACAAGATCAGGAAAAGTTTTAAAATACATTAACACAATTCATTTGTTAGTTAAGAGATAAATATTCCATTTTTGGAACATTAATAAGATGATACGCAAAGGAAAGTGGGAAATATTAACTAAAGATTACTTAAGAACTAAAAACAAAAAGTCAAGAAACTGAATATGAATGTGTTTTAAAGCATATTATTTTTGTTTTTAAAAGACCATCATGATACTTTTTTTAAGGTGTGATATTAAAATGATGTCTCTTTTTTCTGCCTTATTCCAAAGAATCATAAAAAAAGAAAATTAAAATAGTGATGAAATAAAAGCTTACAGGTTTGTATCTCAATGCATCTCTGTAGGATCCAAACAAAGCAGCCTGCGCCCTAAGAAAGGCCCTAGCTACTCCATCACCCGTAGCTGTAGACTGCTTCTTCAGTTTATTTTTCAAGGCCGAGACCTGCATGACAGAGAGGAACAGTTAAATTAACACCTCAGAAATTGGTACAGCGAGGTACGAACCCAATCAGCAGGCAAACCACAGTGTCTGCAGGTCAGCCAAAAATTCATCCTCCTCCCTGATAGCTTATCTTTTTAACTGCAGAGAGCACCTGCTGGTCTGTTAATTGAAACGAAAGCAGGAGAGGATAGTAAAGTGCTAATGCAAATTGGTTTATGCTCTCTTTTTTTCTCCCAAGGCCTCTTGACATAAATAAGCTTTAATTATTTTACAGTAAACTGCTTGTGAGCCACTTTTCTGCAGACTTTTAGCAATTACAACATGTGTCTACTTGTTTTGAGATGAAGCTGGCTGGGTGTCGTTCATTTTTGCTACGTAAGGTTATTTGTTATGGGTCCTTCAGGATCACTTACCATTTAATTTTATTTTGGGAAGCCTCATTTGCATACGTAATTTTCCAGTCATTCGTTGAATAGTTTTTGTCATTATTAGATAAAAAAGGGGAGAGGAGATAGTTATGGAGATCGCATCATGAGTGGAGAATTGTATGCAAATATTATACATTGTCTCATTTAATTTTCACAACAGTCTTTTAAGAAAAGCATTTGTATTCCCATTTATGAATGAAAAAACAGGGCACAAAGATGTGAATTAATTTGCCCTTACTATGTAGCCAAAAACTGACAAAGCTGTGATTTAAACACAGTTCTGTCCTGTTTTTTTTTACTACCACATGCTCGGTTTGAGTTCAATGTCATTGCCTCATGAACCAGTAATCAGATTAAAACACTCATGTTTTTAAATCAAAGAAAAACTTATCTAGGAATTTGCATAATTTAAAAGACACCTAAATGTTATAATTTTTTATACATTTTCCACCTTTTAATTTCAAGTGTTATGTCTTAGAGCAGCGGTCCCCAACCTTTTTGGCACCAGAGGCCGGTTTCACAGAAGACATTATTTCCACGGATGGGGCGGAAGAGGGCAGGGGAGGCTCAGGCGGTGATTATAGGTGATGGGGAGCAGCTGTAAATAAATACAGACGAAGGACGGACGAAGCTTTGATGGGTGGCTCGCCTGGCGCTCACCTGCTTACCTCCTGCTGTGCCCCCCACCCAGTTCCTAAGTTTCATGGGAGACAATTTTTCGGGGGAGGGGGGGAGTGAGGGAGTGGGGAGGGGGAGGGTAGTTGGGGGCATGTGACCTGGCCCCTAACAGCAGGCAGACCAGTACTGGTGCCTGGTCCAGGGACTGGGGACGGCAATTTTAGAGAATGTGTATTATTTATGAATAGCCCTGACTTAGATTTTTAAGTGAGATCATACTCCTGATGCAAACTCTTATTTTTTAAGGGAGAGGAGATATAAAATATTCCTACACATTCATTTCACTAATCCTTTCACACAAAATAGAAAACTATAGTCTGTACACTTAAAAATATTGATTCTCATATATTCCACATCAATGCTTAAAATGGAAACACATGAAATTGTGTAATAATTATCTTTTTAAGGGGGAAAAAAAGTGATGAGACAAATTCTGGTTGAATTGCTTCCTCAACCATATTCTTATCCTGATGAAACTAAGGGGTAACAAGATAATGTCATTTCTCCATATATATACATGCATTAGAAGGAATATTTTTATTTCTTTATGCAAGTAGCCCTGACTACTCTTACAGATGATGACTGTAATTGAAGTGTCAATCTAATTAACAACTAAACTTTGAATAATGCTAATGAGAAATGAACACAGCATCAGAGGAAAGACCAGCTCTACAGGTGATAAACCTTCACAGTAGTGACATTTTCCAGTGTAAAGTCACAGTTACTGTGATCTGATCAAAGAAACAGACCCCCATTGGGTCCAATTATAACCATAGTTTTGAAAAAATTATTAAGTTATGATGTTTATAATCTATGCAGAAAGGCCTTTGCAGTATAGGTCTTCTCCCCATAGCTGTGATCTTTTCAATTTATATCCAAGCTCCATAGATTCAGATAAAAGTTTAGAACCTAATTCATTTAGCCCACAAAGTGCATAAACCAGGATTCATTTAAGAGGGAGTTTTTATTATTAAAATAAATGCACATTTTTTAGATAACCCACATATTCAAACAATAAATACAAAGAAAACTTCTGAATTAATGCCCTTTATTCTGAAATTTGTAATTTTTTAAGTTTTAAATGCCTTTAAAAAAAACTAATAGGAATGAATATTAATAAACATTTAGTTACTGCCCCCCCCACAACGACTATGATGGAATATGATTCTAGTCTTTTAAAGTATTATAAAAAGTAAATGATTGTATTTTTAAGAAAAATTTACTTTAGAAAATGAAAAACAATAAAGTGTCATGTCTTCTATCTTTGCAAAAGAAAATTCCTCAAAATGTATTTTTTATAAAACATGAAATTGACTATTCAGTTCTCCACAAATCAAGGACACAAAATTCTTAGGACAATCGCAACACATATGCTCACAGAGAATGGAATAAAGACAAACCATTCTTAGCTTTTATTACACTAAGTCCTTGACTGAATGATTGCTGCTTGAGCTATACAGAACTATTAATCACACAGCCACAAGCCCTTCCTAACCTAAATATGCAGCCTTCACTTCCAAAATTAGTCAGTCAATGGTAACTCCTGAGCTCCCTATGTATGTGTAGAAAATAGGAAAGACAAAGAAAATACTTGTTCTAGAACTGTGTGGTCCAATAGGTAGCCATTAGCCAAACAAGCACTTAAAATGTAACTCATCTAAATTAAAATTTGCTCTAAGTGTAAAACAGACATTGTATTGAGAAGACTAGTACAAAAAAAACCTCATGAATAATTTTTATATTGATTACACTTTCAAGCAATATTTTGAATATAGGGTTAAATCAAATATATCAATAAAATTTTTACCTATTTCTTTTTACTATTTAATGTGGTTATAGAAAACTTAAAATTATATATGTGGCTCACATTATTATTATTATTTTGGACAATGCTATTCTACATGACTATACCATCTAATTTCACACAGAAATGTGAGGCTACAAATTGTCTAGTAAGAAATATAGTTACATTTTTCCTTTGCCTTTTTCTACATTATTTCAACTTTTACAAACTACATAAAAAAGAGTTTTTCCTTGACCTACTCTAGTGAGCTTTGACTGTCAATAGATCTCAGGTTGTTCCTGCTCCTCAGAGACCAAAAGGACAGCTAAGTGTTTCTATAGGCACAACTCAATGCTCAAAAACAGTCTGTAAAAATTACTTTTAAAAATCAGTTTTAGATAGAAAGACTTTAATCTAAAATGATCGTATCAATCTTGCTGTTCTCTCCTGGCCTTTATATCACCAGAGTAAATTATCACCAGTTACCACTGCCCTTTGCAGTGCTAATTAGCTTTTAGCAGTTTTTATCTATAAAAAGGATGGTGTCTCTTCTGCACTTTTTCAATACCTGGTCAGGGAAATAGCATTTTCTGCCTTAATTTCCTAAGTTTAGTTATAATACAATGTTCATCTTCCCATGTAAGCCTAAGGCTTATACTCACAGAGAACTCTTAATTCAGAAAAGCATTCAGAACCTTAGTCACACAATCCTATTAATACTGAAAACATCAATTGTTCTCTCTCTTTATTTTTAAGAAAGTAAGCCAACCTCAACCTTCAATGGCTAAAGATTACTTCAGATATGACATTTTATTGTTTTTAGACAGTTTTTACTCTGTAAATAATTTTTTAGTCTAATTAGGTATTAAGCTAGACCCCCCCCCAAAAAATGTTAAACAGTGAAAAGAAACTTCAGAGATAAACATCATTTCATTGCTCTTATCAAATGTTTAAATTCCTTTCATACAATGAGAATTCTGACCTCTAAGTAGCCATCCATGGGAGGAATTATAACCCGGATCCTAGCAGAGCTGGAGTTCACTGCACCATGAATATTACAACTAATTCTCCACTTCTACCTTCTTAGCTACAAAGTGACTACGAATAAAAAGAGGGAATTGCACAAGTAAACACAGCAAACAGGTATAAGTTAAAAGAGTGCAAGCCATGTGCACACCGTCTGAGTAACGAACAACTGATGCCACTGGAGAGAAGTCAGGAAGAAAGAGCACATAGGGGGCTGAGTTTTCAGAGAAGTGACAGATTTTTCCCTTACTTGTCTTCTAGAGATCACAAAGAGAAACATCAGGATAAAGGAGAGAAGATACAAATAAGTGTTTTGAAATAACATTCAGATAACCCACACCATCTAAAACACCCCTCATGTTTTCAGATATCTCCTTTTACATAACTAAACTGTTCTCTGGAAATGACAAACATTTAGAAAAGTTAAAGGGTCAAGTAATCAGCTGCTTTAAAACAAAGTTATGAAGTTAAAACCTTTCATTCTCCTATGAAACATGTTATGGTTATCATATAAATTAGATAGTAAGTCGCTACACTTCTTTGACCTTTCTAACGTTCAGTTTTAAGAAACAAAATATTTCCCTCCTAATAATTTTCTAACAAGCCTCTATTTGAGGATTAAAACAGTAACTTTTTACATTTATTAAATGCAAAGCATACAACATACTCACCTACAGAGGGTATCGTTACACTGTTTCTTTGCATGCTTAAAGCACCTATGAAACCCTAATATGGCACCATCTGCAACTATTTTCCTTTGGGAGGCACCTTAAAATTAAGACAATCAAAACTGTTCTTGTCTCCACCTCAAGCTCACTGCCATGCCAATCACTTCCACTCATCCAGGTGCTGGAAAAGGAACACTGTAGGTCCTGCTCCACACTTCACCCTTTCTTATTCCCGATTTGCAACACATGTGCACAAGGCCTGTTGATTCTACTGCTGATACAGATTTCAAATTTGTCCACTTTTCTCTAAATCCCTGTCATTACCCGGTTGAAGCAACTACCATCTTTCACCTCAACCACCACAAATGATCTCCTAACTCACCTTCCTGCTTCATTTCTCATACTCAGAACCCAAGATGATATTTTTTGAACTCCAAGTGGATTATTCCTCTGCCAAAAATCTTCAACGAATTTCCAACAAAACCCAAAGGTCTTTAAACAAGAACTAGAGGTCTTTTATAATCACTCTTGCCCCCTCTGCAACCTCATTTTGCATAATTCTCTGTTTTGTCCATCTCATAGGTCAGGCTCCACTACACAGGTCTTCTTTCCAATTCCTGAATCTGCCAAACTCTTCCCGATAGCAGAACCTCTGTACATGTTATAACTCCCCATCTTCCTCTTCCCACTGTGCTTGGCCTACTCATACTTACCATTCATTTCACTTCTGGAAAAAGAAGTTCCTGGCACATTGAGCTTGGATCACAAAAGGCTGATTTCAGTTTGCAGACTAGTAAGAATGGCATCTCAGCTTGGCTAAAATTATTTTCACTTCGGCTTACTCGTCAGAGCAGAGATGGCTGTCAGTCCACCAACATTCACTCTCCCATCCTTTGGTAATGGAAATCTTAATTTGGACTGGTGCATGGTTAACCAAGCTGGGTTAACCCAGAAATTTCCTAACTTCCCTTGTGATGTGGTGTGGCCATATGGCTGGACTCAGACGCAATGTGAGCTGAGGAACGGAGATACTTCAGGCCATGCCCTCGAAAGGGATATGAGTACCCTCTCCTGGATTACCTGCTTTCTTCTGGGGCAAAGTAGACAAAGAGGACAGGACAGCTACCTTAAATCTAGAGATGGATGCTGTGTGTTGAGGATGGCAGAGTTGTCCCACAGCCCTGGACAACTTAGCTCTTAATAGTCGTGCAGTAGAGAAATAAATTTCTATCTTGATCTAAGAATGGGTATTTAGGTCTCTATGTTACAGCAGCTTAGCCCGTACTCTAATTAACATACCACCTAAAGGAGAAGCATCAGTACAAAGGATATATGAGAGATAGGAAACAAGAATACAGGCCAAGCTCCTGACTGCTTCCACAGCCTCTCTTACTGGCACACCTGAAATCCAACCCTCAGTGCAACCAACACTGCATCAGGTTCCTGTCAGGTCATAAGAAAAAATAAACCTCAGGATTTCAGCCTTTACTATTTTGCCGGAGACGGAGAACACTTGAGCTCCCGAGAGTTTATGTGCTACTGCGTAAGACAATTCCTTGCTGCATCTCTTGGAGGCACACATTTTTTGTTTTCCTGCATTACTGAGTCTGTAACAGGTGCAGCCTACCTATTTCACCCTTAATCTAAATCAAATCTCCCTGTTACTCTTTCCCACTACACCTTTTTCCTTCATAACATTTGTCTCAGCTTGTCTGTTAACACGATATAAGCTCCATGAAATCAGGGTGTATGTTTATTTGTTCACCACTGTACACCCAGTTCTTAGCACAATATAGACATATAGCAGGTACTCAATAAATACTTGTCAAATGAATGAATAAATTAACCAACTGTTTCAGGCACACTTTTACATTTATCCCTTTAGTTTACTCAAAGTATCTTTAGTGGATTTCAGGGACATAATTCATTTAAAAGTTGAGCAGGTTATTATCATGTTATCAGCAAGATTTGGGAACCACTACTGTGATAGTGCTCACAGTATTACGCACAAAAATGTTTCTTTAATATAGAAAAGTCAAGCATTCAACAGTTGAAATAAATTGAAGATAATTTTAAAAGTCAAAATTAAGGTTTACCTTTTTTAAAATATCAGCAGTAAGAAGAGAGAGAAGCATGCTACTAGGATAGTGCAGGGGGTGTGGAGGGAGACATTAAAAGAAAGGCTGGGTAATTTGGTTGGAAATGAAAGGCCATGAGAAAGCCAAGGAGCACTTCAAATCCCTGAAAGGAACAAACAATAAATCAACTTTAGAATGGAAAAGTACAGAGACATACATGGAGGATTACCAAAGCCTGGACCACTGCAGTGGGAAGGATAGATTCTCTTGTTCAGTTGAGAGAAAATAAAAATCTTTTAAATGTTCAGAAGTGCAATTAGGTTTAGGGTTTTGCTTTTATTTGTTATTTTGTTATTGCATTTAAGGTTTACATTTTAAAAACATACACCAAGAAAACAGTAGGAAAAAACAGCAAAATCTGTAATAGTTTACTACAAACCAAAAAAAAAAAAAAAATTATAAATAATCACTTCTCCAAAAATAACTTTAGAAGAATGGTGAGTTTCCACACACACTTGTATGAGTGTGCAGAAGCACAATGATTGCCACCTCAACAGAGTCTCCTTTTCCAGAGACAGGAAATAAAAGGTTGCACTCATAGTCAAAAAGGATAATTTAAATATGCTTCCAGGTTTCTTGCTTTCATTAGCATGAAAGCTAAATGAAAATATCCTTATAAAATGTTCTAGGAGGTAACTATTAACAGGGACCTTAAAAGCAAACTTTTATTACAAACGATAGAAGTAGTGCAATTGTATTTCCCTTCCATGATCATTTATTGACTGTCTACTATTTACAAAGCACTACACCAGGGCTGTATGGTAAGGGCAATGCACAGCCAGATGCCTGCATTCTAAAGAAAGAGCATGACTGTACTTCTCCAGAGCAAAATGAAAGCAATGTTTGTCTCCTGAAGTCTACTCTATAAACTAAATGAAATTGTTCTACAAATTACTCTAGAAGCTGAATGAAATTGTGTTATCTTTCTAACCTGGCCACTCTAGACACTTGTGAGGGACTTCACCTACCATTAAACACAGTGAGGATTATAGTGGAATTGTGGCAAACCTGGAACTAATATTATATTCTCTGGGGCCTTTTTTTTCTTTATAACATATGACAATTTAACATGTTAAACCATCATGTTAGGTGAGAGGAAATATTCAATGAATTAAAATATCTACTGACAATTTGTGTGGTTCTAAGAGCTTAATTTATTTACATACTTTACTATTTTTAAAAAATTTGATTTTAAAATTCTCTGAAAAAGAGAATTCATTTCCAAATTTATTCCGAAACTAATAAACTGATTTGAATGTAGACATTCAAAGACCTTATTTAATGTCAGAATTTTAGAAGTTTTCTTCAGTTCTTTATGCTTTTAATCATTTTTGATAATTCAAAGCCATTTGTGTCTTTCCTTTTCATATCACAATAAAACCACTAATGTATTCCTTCATACAATTCCTGAAAGCTTCACTACAACATGTGAGATATTTTATTAATAGGTAGCACCAATTTATAATAAGGTCTTTTCAATGTTTTAGTAATTAAATATGCTTCACACAAAATATAGCTATCCTATAACATACAATGGTCTCCAATAAATTATATAACTCTTAAGTCCATTATATCTTCTATACATCCTAACAGAAAATAGAAAATTATATTCCAGTAGTATTATCTATAGATGAAAATGAAGTTTTAAAAACAGTGCAGAAAATTCCAATTTAAATCAAATGGATCAAATTGATATTTCCTTAACAAGATTAGAATGTCAAATAAGTATCTATATTAAATTTTAAGAGTTATTCATTACATTGTATATCATGTTTATATGAGAGGGACTAGGGGCTAGTGTTTGGGGTATACAGGTCTGAGGATCAACCTCTATAAACTAAAACTAACAGTGTACTTTCTGTGTCTTGATTTTCTTGTCTAAAATAGAGGTAAGCATATTGACATAACTCTAAGTAAATTATTTTTTACAATTAGTTAAAATTATTCAAAGACAGTTAAGCATTACAGGTTAAAATTTATTTGTCCCTTGTAATGAATATTCTAATGCATGTAACTTTTTCAGATGTCAATCTTAACTTGCTTTCATCTATATAGGACTTAGTTTATAATTGTTTAACTTAATTTCATATGAAGATAGAATTACTAAAACTTATTATAGTTCTAATTATTGGTTTAATTTTCTAATAAGCAGCTTACCCTATTTATTTCTGAAATAGGAACAATTCTCTAAATTACTTTTTAAAAATGTTAATGATGGTAAATATTAAAATGAGCAGTTAATACCTTAGAAATAGAACACTTTAAATTATGTAATAGAAATTAAATTTGTGTATATATTTAAAATGGAAGGTTTCAGTAGTGCATTTTTATAAATTAAAATGAACTCGTTTTGAGATTTCAAATGATATAATCAATTCAACTGGTTGTTTTTTTCCCCACCCTTATAAAAATACCACAATAACACTAATTTTAATTGGAACTGTTCCTTAGCCCTAAAATTTACTTTTTTTATTTCAAAACACTCAAACTACAGATGTTTGAAGGTGTCTATCTGGAATAGCCACTAAAAAAGTAAAGTCACAATATATTCACACACAAAAACTACAAAAGTATATTTTTAATGGATCTACTGCTTTTAAAAGTTATTCCATGTAATAATAATCAATATCATTAAAATCACTCCCAATAAAATATGTTTTTTTTCTTTTCATGATCCAAATCTATACTGAAATGATGAAATTGAAAAACAAGTGTTCTTGTCAGAAGACAGGAAGAAAGTTTTTTCCCCTCCCTTAAGGAAAACAAAGGATTCCTGAAAGCTTTGCCCTGATTTATTTTTCCAATTTTAAATACCTTAAGAGTAGCGGAACTGCTACTGGCATGGTAGTATTTCTAACAGTCAATAAATCTAAAATATTATGTGTGAATATTGGAATGAAGCCATTAAGAAGATTACAGCATGCAACACAGCAGAGGGTCCACAGGAAAAAAGAAGTAGTAATTCAGGACAACTGTGACCACTGACCTTTGAGCAGCTAAGACCAGTGGTCAAGCTGACACAGTAATAGAGTGCACATGCACAGAGAGCCATCCAGCCTGTAAGGATAATTTAAATGCTTTCGTGAATGATTTTAAAAGTCTCCCCACTTAAATCTCAGTCAACTTATTAAACGAACAATACCAATAGTAATATTTTTCAGGTTTCAAGTATATTTTATTAATTCAAATCAAGAATAAAAAATTTCAGTAAGATCATTTGTGATTTTAATACATCTCATTTAAAATATTTATAATTGTAAACATATGATGTGATATTTCATCATATTTCCTCTAGAATTATAAGAGATAGCTTTGGAAAACTGAGGAAAAAGCTAAATTTACTAGAGATGCATTAAACAATCACCCAAAATATTTTTAGAAAATTACTGTAACTTTAAAACATCTCACAATTTCAGTAAACAGTCTTAGCTCCATTTCAGAGCTATTTTGATTTCTGCCATCTTCAAATTTGTCTATAAGTAGATGGTTCTTAATTTCAAGCATATATTTAATCAATCTGTATCACTTTTCAGTGTTCCTTTTTGATCTACATTTTTAATATTTCAGTTATGTTTAGTTATACTGTTGCTTATGAGTAAACTGTTCACTTTTGTCATTTTATATATTTAGACTTCTACATTATAGACTTAACTTCTCCGTATATATTTAAATAAATGTTTTAATTATCAAACTAATTCTACTAGGAAGTAGTACTTCTCAATTAAAAAAGAATCAAGAATCACCCATCAAAATATGAAATTTCAAAGATTGTTTTTCCTCAAGGAATCATCTATCATTGAAGCTGACTATAAAAATTTTAATATCATATACAGAAAAGCTGAATTTCTTTTTTTTTCTTTTTTTCTTCTTTCTTTTTTCCTTTTAACAGTTTTTTCTCCTTAGGGATTAATAGTGGGAAATACATGCAGGTAAGAAAAACATTCTTAAAAGTTGAGATTCTATTTTCATAATTATTTCTCTATCCAGTGAAGGCTATTTTGATGGATTTTTAAATTAATAACTATAATCATTTCTAGCAGTTTCTGCAAAATTTTATAATGAGGCAATGTAGTTATGAGTTAAAAAGAGAATTTTTCACAGGCCTTTAGTGAACAATTTAGATTTGTTCATATGTAGGATCAATTTTACTATAGAAAGATAAAGTAGTTCAATTTTAATGTACCTCAAGGTCGGCAGGTATTTTAGGTTATTTATGGGCATTAATAATTTCATTTTGACTTTCAAATCACATTTTTGCTATCACTAGCCATAAGAACAATCAAGGCTAGTTAGTTAGTTAGTATTACTGTATTTTTTGAGTTTGGGATTTTTAAGTTCACTTTATCTAACTCCTTAATAATGGATTTCAAACTACTTGTAATATTACAAAGAAATATATTCTGAAGGTTTTTTTACTCCCAAATTTTAGTATCCTTCAAAAGAATGAATGCTTTGATTTTTTAAAAGGGAAATTATTTTAACTTAGAGCTATGTTATAAAGATAATTTAAAAAATCCATTAAAATACACATAGCAACAGTACTAGTTCGCATTTTTGCCCTGTACTAAGGAATATGCAGCCCAAAAAATGCACTTTTGGAGACTATTTAACATGAAATACAGAATATGTCCCATTATAAGCTGCAGACACACACACACACACACACACAACCCTCTGTAAGATCAAAGACCAGAAGAGAACTGGCACTTAATTTATCAGCCTTTACAGACAAAAGACAGTTTTCGTCATTTCCAAAGGATCAGATGTCTTTTATGACAAACTGGGTTTGCAGTTTAATTTACAAATAGAATTCTAAGCAAGCAGTCTTTGCCCTGCCAAAGCAAATGACAAACAGTGTAGGTTTTCATTCTCGCGGCCCTCAGCAGGACAGAAAAGATTAAAATAAAACTGAAATAATTTAGAGAAAACAAATAAATGTTTCAGAAAGTTGAGGGAGATCAAAGCCAGAATTTTCTGACCCCAACTGTACAAGCATTTCTTATTATATTGACCAGTAACATCAGATCATTAATTAAAAGGAAAAGCGCTGGCAGGTGGCAGGGAAGCAAGAGCCGGTAATTGGCCCCCTTCTTCTTCTTCCTTCAGAAACTCTCTCATTCTTTTGCAAGACATGCCACCAGGCAGACAGAAATGCCTACTTTGTAATATAATGATTAAGACGAGATGAAGAGACTTGCATTTAAAGGAACTCTGCCTAATGAATGCATCTAGCTTTTTAATTATGATCCCACTTTTACAATAAGGAATATGATGTTCCATTCAATATCTCAACTGCCAAAAGGTAAAAATATTAAATACAGAATCTACATCAATTCCTCTCATACCCCATGCACATACCCAACCCTTTTATTTCAGACAGAAAAAGTGGGGAAAATAACTCTTCAAAATTTCAGGGTCTAGGAGAAAACATGTATGTTCATGACAAAATATCCTCAGACTTACCACGTCACTGGGTAGGTTGTACAAATCGTTAAACGGTGACTCTAAAGTGTTTGTATCAACATTTAACATCACCACATCATCCAATGATTTGTTTTTCACTCTCTGTTTAAAAAACACAATTACAAATAAAAAAATCTTAGTACTCTTTGCCTACAAAATTATGATGCACTCAGAAACACATTTAAAAATTATCTTAATGTATTAAGCTTGGGAAAAGAAAAAAGGAAAATCTTCCATTCTAAAAGAACATAAACAATCTTGCCTTCTGAGAAAGGAAGTTTGAATACAACCCATTCAAAAGGATCTGGTAAAAATGCTTAAAATAGAATATTTGCTCATCTAACAAATATAGTTTGGTAGTTAGTTAAATATAACTACCAAAGAGATATCACAACAAAGACTTATAAAATAGGCACAATTACATCAAATTGTAAAAAATTACATCCTTTAAAATTTATCAATTGAATTTCAGTCCCATGATATAGGAATTTGTAGCCAGCTTTGTATCTATTTTTTGCATAAAATATATTGCAGGGATAACATAAACCAATAACTACAACTATAGTATTAAACTACATTTTAAATTAATAAATATTTTCTCTATATTTCTATACCAATAAGTATATGTTGATGATGAGGACTGAAAGTTGAATAAGAAAGTAAGAGAGAGGATACTAATGTGGAATTCACTGTTAGTAACATTTTTCACATGAATTTCAATATAAAGAATCACATTTAATCGCCTATCAGATTGACTATCTTGTCTTATCTATTTAAAAGCTTAGTCAAATTATCTCAGCATTTCCAAAAATAACAAATTAGAATTCTATCAAATTTTTTTATTTCAAAATATTAAGGGGGTACAAATGTTTTTGTTACATGGATACCTTTTATAATGCTTAAGTCGGGGCTTTTAGTGTGTGCCCATTACCCAAATAGTGTTTACTGTACCCAATAGGTAAGTTTTCTATCCCTCTCCTCCTCCTCCCTCCCCCCTTCTATCAAAGTTTTCATCCTTTATTCAAGGATTCATTTTTCCTATTTAAACTAATATGTATACTTAAATCAAATAATTCTATTAGTCTTACACAAATTATAGCAAACAGTATTAATCTTCAGTGATAACTAAGGTGTTCATTAATAAAATATATTCATGAACTCAGAATTTCATAACTATAAAGGTCAACTAGCAATAGGTTAATAATTTTGGTATAGTATTTTTAAAGTGATGTTTTATGATAGTCATTTTTTAAAATTATTAAATACTTCGAATTTTAAATTGGCTAAACTGATTATTTTAAGTTAGCATGACTGAACTTTCTCTGATCCATTTAGAATTTCAAATCTGCATATTAAGTACAATGTTAAATTTGCTAGGGTAATATTAGTCTAAGGTAGGAAATTTCTGTGTTAAGAAAACCATAATATCTATGTAGGGTGGACTCTCAGGTGACATATGATTCTAAAAATCTACCTTGTAAAAGGCATTATAATTACTCTATAGTAAGACTAAGACAGTAGCCATCTTAGATATTAATTGTAAGATATTAGCAGAGAATCACTAATGACGACACTATTAATACTACTATAAAAACTATTTCCCTTTCTTCCCATGTGTATACATATATGTAAAAAAGTTTTAAATACATAAATATGTGGTTATTCAAAGATTAACTATAGTATAACTATAATAACCTATTCTATAAACAAAAATATAATTAATGACATTTGTGTGGAAAAATTATGTCATAATTTTGATTTCATCTTCATTTTTAAGTTGTCCTTATGATAGAAATTGTAAAGATAATCTAGAAACCTGATATATTTTTTAAGGGATGAGTTAGTCTATAAATAGCCTAGGATAATAGCTATGTGCCCTCAAAATGTTTTGTGATGATATATTAACACTAAACTCTGAATAAAGGAAATTGGTATTAATATAATATGTACACTTTTTTCAAAATTGCTTTTAGTTTTAAAAAGTCTAGTAATAGCTGAATATTAAATTCAGTTCAAGGGACCACTCAGTAAGAATAGAAAATCATATTCATTCCAAATCAATAAACTAAGAGCCCCTCAAGTGAGAATTCCACATAAGCAAAAAAAAAAAAAAAAGTATATAAACTTTTTTAAATATTTGGATCAGTATCAATATTTTATCTATTTTCTCTCCAAATTAGGCTTTTACTTTTTTTTTCCTAAATGGGCATGAGAAGTCATATATGGTATATAAAATTGTGCCTCTTTCTCTGTCTCATATTATCTCACGAAATTGTAAGATACAACATTGGGAAAATATAAAAAATGAATTTACCTTTTTATTCAAAAATAAAATAATATGGGACATAGACTAAAAGGCTTATTAAGAACAGCAGTAAGGTGTTCAAGTACACCAGCGATATTTAACCCTTCCATACAATGTGGCGACAAATGTACATGATTCTCATTAATGTAAAGAAATGACACAGTGCCCGCAATCACATGCTCTTATGAAACTTGTTCAACATTTCATTTAGAGTACTTTGTGTACTAAAACAAATAAGATAACCCTCACAATTGTAGCCCCTACTAATTTGTTCCTAACTACTGACAGGCCTTAATCTGCCTTGAGTTCATCCCTGAAGTCTAGTTTTCAAAGGAGAACAAAATGTTTTTATCCTTGATTTTAGAATAAAATTTTTATTTTACAAACAGATTTCTGGCCATCTTTTACTCATAATTTCATAAAAATAAATGAAAGAAAGATATAAAAGAACATTAATTTCATGTCTTTGAACCACTATATTTAGAAGTTGTTATAAACCTAATGTGTTGAAACTGTCTTGACCAATAGAGATGGAATAAGAGAATATTTTGACTATTATGATAGGAAAAGATTGGTTGTAACTGCCAAACAAAATGCAAAAAATTACTCAGCTCAGTCTTGCATATTAAATACGTAAAAAACTATATTGGTATTTTAATTATAAGACAATTTTTGATAAAATAAAAAAGTCCAAAAGATAGAAATTTTAGTGGAAAAAAAAACTGTCTGATAGTGACAAAATAGGACTGAAATTACAGGATATACATCACCTTGTAAAAGATAAAAAGAAAGTTAATAAATGGTACCCAACTAGTTTAAAGAATTCAGTAGGTTCCCAGTATACCTTTTCATTCACTATTAAATCAAATAAACAAAATAAAGCTGACTATTAAGACACCTGAACAAGTTCAGAGTATAAAAAGTACAGAGATGTCAGCCAACCTAATCATGGTTCTAAATGTTTTCACTTAATAAGAGGAGCCATTTAAAGTTAACAGACTATTTCTCCAAGACAACACTTTCAAGAAGTAAATAATTCTTCCATTTGCTCCTTAAAAATAGTACTGGATTTCTCTATAAGTGTCCGATAATTATGTGATAAATTTAATTGACTCTTTAAAAACATATACCCCTTTCTATGTTATTTTGGAAAAACCGAATCATTTGTTTTAAAAGTTGATGTAGAATCATTATGCAAAAAAATTACAACATCAACAGGTAACTAACAATTTCAAATATTTTTCATCTCTATAAAATATACTATAAAAATTACATATCCTATTAGATACATTAAATAAGGAGAGAAGTATATTAACATAAAAATCAAATTTGATGACTCTTTTTAAAGAATCCAACTATGGTTAGATTTTTGAATAAAGTCACATTACTGATGAATAAAATGCCAGTCATATATTCCATGATCTAATAACAGATTAAATACCCATTCATGTTTTATTTCATATAATTTGTCCTTTCACTATAAATGCCTTGACAGAAGAACAAGTTTTCTAAAAAATGAATAAAATATAGAGTCATAAAGTTATCCAACCCAGACCTCAATATTAAAAACCTACTAAAGAAATCCATTAAAATGTACTTTTATTAATATTGAAACAAAAAATGTTGCCCTAGCATTTTGCAAAAAGAAAAAAATGCCCAAAACTGGAACACAGGTAGAATTCCATAACCCAGGCCTCCTAGAGGGGCATGACTCTCTCCCAGTATGATCTTCAGGAGTTTTAAAATGTATCCACAGACTCTTCTTTGATCAAAGTAAGGACTAATGGTACATATACAATAACTAACAAGAAAACCAAGCCTAATTCATTAAGGGTTGCTCATTAGAAATTGGGTTAAAGTGAAATCTGCACAACCAGCGAAAAGAGAAATTTATTTGAATAAAACTGAAATCATCCAGCACAATGATGCCACTCAGTTGACCCAAGTCTTCTGTTTTAATTCAAGCCTTTTAATTATTATTTGACATGCTAACCTTATAAGAATCCTCTCTGAAATCTCTCAAGGTGTTTAAAATTCAAGTTGTTTCACTATAGGGATAACTGAAGGGACAAAAATCATTTTGGAATGATGTAGTAATGGGAAAAAAATAGTTGCTAAAATTTACATCCCCCAACAGGACTGAAAATAAGCACTTATTTAAAAACCTGTATTCTAATTTAAAAGTTCACAATTAGTATATTAAAATCACATTTTGTAAAAGCATACTGATAAACTGAAACATAACAAAGTTTGTAAGATAAAAATGTTTCAATTTATGACTCATATGTAAATTTTGACTTTCAAAATATAGGTCTGAAGAAGAGATATAAATGATCAAGTTGCCATAAAAAAAAAAGTGGTTCATCACATACTAAAGTTTTTAGTATTTAAAACTTACCATATAACATCTACCAAATATAACCTATTCCCATGGTTTCATGCTATTGAAAATGGTCATTTAGTATACTAATTTAAATGAAATCATTTCAATGTTACCTTTTTAAAAATGAACATTTAAGTATACTCCAAATATAAAACTAGTCATTGCTTTGTACCATTCAATTGATATTCCTTCAAAACAAAATTGTTTCAACTACTATTTTTATTAAATTTATCACTATCTCATGTCTGAAAGATACTCACCTCTATGAGGCTGGAGTGTATTCCAATCAGGTATGGCATTGGGGCACTAAATTAAAAACATATATATGCATAGATTCATATAAGCGATTAAAACTGAAACAATAATATAAGTAATTCAGAATGTTTAAAAATTTAAATGTATTAAATGCTCAGTTCCAGCATAACACATTATAGATATTCAAAATTATTTAATATATAAAACTCAAATTTAATCTTAGAGGCCATTAATATATTTAAATTAAGGTTGGTTTATATAAAAATCACAAAATCATTTATAGTCAAATCAAGAGTTGCAATGCCTAAAAAACTTTTTTATTTAAGAAGACTATCAGGGTCTGGGCCATAGTCTTGAGTTGAATCTTTTCCATATACCTCACAGCAAATATATACTAAATAATTATCAAATATATTTACATTCCTTTTATACATCTTTTCCTATTCAATTAAATTCTCATTTCTATGCTATGTTTTAGTAGGTCTTCATTGTTTCATACCTGATATGCCCCAAATATTTATTGAGTCAGTCAGCAAATATATCTTGAGACTTACTGTGTGTCCAGCACAGTTCTGGAACTAGAGGTGCAAAAATAAACAAGTTCCTCACCTACTGTGCTATCTTTCCCTTCAAGTATCTTGTCTTTTATTTAAATTTTATAAATCCAAGTATATCCAAATTTTATTTTTATTAATAAAATAATTCTAATAAATTTTAAAATAGTTAAATGTGAAAAGGATCTTGAATTAAGTAATTCAACACATGATATTTAGAGCATACCAAGTGCCAGGTCATGAGGTAGAGGTTTGGGAACAATAGTAAACATATAAACAGAATATATTCCCTTGTGGATCTTATATTCCAGGAGAGAAGACAGATATTAAATAACTTTAAATACATAATTTCAGAATTACTACTTATTTCAGAAATACTTCTCATGAAATACATGAAGGAAGTTATTCAACTTAACATTTCAAAACTAAAATATCATCTAACATGAAAACATGAGAACGGACAGATGTCTACCAAGGTGATAAAAGATATATGAATAAATAGCTATTTTAAAACAAAACATTTTGGGCAACTCTTTTATAGGCATCTTAGTGCTCTATTAATGCAAACCTCTTCTATTAATGCAAACAGATAATCCTCTTTCTAAAAGGATTTGCATAATTTTCTGAACATCATTGTCATTATTAGAACAAAGCTGTCCAAACTACTGTGTACTCACTTTGCTACCGAGAACCAATAACAGATAAAACTAACAGGCACCTTGATAGACCCAGAGATTTCAAAGTAACCTCAAACAGCTCCAAATTTAAGGATGGCTAAACACTAATCTATATATCCAGACTTCACAAAAGAAGTGCTAAATTCTTATTTCACCCCTCATTAGTCTGTACATTCTAGTTCATTACTTCTTCTTATATTAGATTCTAATTCCCAGTTGTCTTTGCCTTTTGTAGCTTTGTTCCTTCCTATTTTGTTGTGTTTTTTTTTTAATTTTTATGCAACAGACCATCTGGAATTGATCTGATATTCTGGATGCTTCGCTTGACTGAAAGTCGAGAACTATTTATAGGCCTTGATATCCTTAAGACCTAACAGATTTTCTGCCTTCAAAAGGAAACAGGGGGAACAAATGTGGACTGTTCCACTTTTGCTTAAGTAAGGGAAGGCCAGTCACTTTCCAGTTCAAGTTCTCATCCCTGGAATTCCTTCTGGGACTCCACAGAAGATATAAAACGCATGTCACTAACTATTCTGGGCTTCCATGACCTGGTTTCGGCAACTGTGACCAAAAAGCCAGGCAACTCCCAAGATTTTAATACGTCAAGGCCTCCACACATCCAAAATGGCATTAAATTATTAAAGTCACTATGCAAACTTCCAATTTGCCCCAGGTTAAGTTACCCTACCCACAAGATTTATAATATACGAAGAGTCTCTGGTATCTCAGATTTCAAAGCATATTTTAATAAAAGAGTGTTAATCAAAACATTTAAGCTTTCTAGAAACAATAATCCCTATGTCCATCTTACAAATGTTGAAGGGATATTGAGTGGACAAGAATTTCACAAAATCAGAGATAAAAGTGCTAAATAACATATTGAAATACTAGGAAAACATTTTTAAAATTTTATGAAAGCTACTAATCTTTAGAAGTATAAACAATAAATTTATAAAAAGTATTAAGCTAGAATAGAAAGCTCCTATGCAGAAGTTAATAATACAGTAACTCGAGACTTTTTAAAATATGATCACTGGGTATCATCCACATATTTCCTTCTCACTAATTTCTAACAAAATCCAAAACATAACAGACATGAGAACTGTAAACATTATTAATCTGAAGCCTGATTTTTCTAAACTAATTATGATGTTTTACAGAATACAGAATTTATTGAATAGTTGTTACTTTCTCACAAAAAATGGATTGTAATCCTAATATGAAATCAGCTAAATCTAACAAAAAGTAATTTTGCAACCCTCGCTGAAATTTCCTAATTAGATTAGGGCATGAGTAAGTCAGAAAGAGATTCTTGGCAACACAGATGTTTTAACATCCATGTGCAAAACTGTCCTAGAACCTTCTGTCAATGAAGTTATTTTGCAAAGACAGGATACAGAAGGCTCCATTATTTCTGCTGCTTCTTTTTGTTAGCATTTTTTTTTTTAGGTTTTCTTACAAAGAGACTACCCATGACACAGACTACAACAGCAGTCTACTAGGGTAGTCTAAAGGACATACTTTTCATTTATTTTTAAAAAATTATTTTCTTAGAAGCTAAATCTGCTCCTTCCATAGAAGAGTCAGATGGATAGCCTAAATAAAAAGAGCTACTCAACCATTCCCTGAAAAAATAACAAACGATCATAACTTTATTGGTCCTCGAGTCACCCCACCTCCCACGTGTTTATGGACTCAGACAAGTTAAGGGTGTCTGGTAGCATCAAAGACTTGCCACATTACAGGACTCTTGTGTTGGCTGATTAAGGGGAAAACGTGGATGGTGTCACTTCTCCCAGGAGCCTCCCCTAACCTGGCAGGGAGTGTGGGCTACTTCTTCCTTTGCACTCTCATTCACAGTTCTTTTGTGTGCCTCTGCTGGAGTACTTAGACCATTTCAGTAGTATGCTTTGCTCTGTGTGTGTGCATATGCACACGTATGCACACGTGTATGTGTGTGTACATTTCTTCCTATCTATAAATCTCACAAGGGCAGATGCTAAGTCTTATTCATCACATTACATATTCACAGCTTGGTAAATGGTGTTCACTAAACGTTTAAAGAATAGATAAATGAACGAATGAACCAACAGAATAATAAGGCTTTATCAGCAGATCAAGATGCGCTATTCGCCCATGGTCACCAGATGGCATCATGGCTCTCCACAGCCCATGCCACGGCAGAGCTCCAGGTTCAAAACAGAAAGACTTTGAGGAGGCAGGATTATCTCAGGATTCAGAAAGTCTCAATCACATCAAAGAGTTAGCAAAGATATATCTACTCCTATCAAATCTCCCTGGTGCTATTTTTTAACTGGTATATAAAAATTATTATTCAAAGCCCATGAGATTGAAAGGATAATCTGTAACATTTTTCTCCCTTTAGCATATAGATTAGTATGATTCTAACCTCAAGGATGCAGATGGAAGAAAATCATTTTTTTCTAGGGAACAGTTTAATCCATCAAATTTTCTGACAATGAAAGAGAGCCAGAGTCTTAGCTATTCTTAAAAAAAAAAATCATATTAAGTATAATACGATATTATACTTCCTATGATAGAAGCTGAGCCTATCAATGTGACCTTAAGGATCAGGGAGTTTCAGATATTCCTTGTTTGAGTACCACACTGCTCTACTCTCTGGACCAGGGAGGTGTCTGGCATGGAGACTGTCAAAACTCATCCTAAAGGCTATTTTAGATGTTAAAACTAGAAAGAAAATTCCAGGGATTGAAATACGAAACAAGCTTCCTTCATTATAGTGGAAGCAGCAGAGAAAGAAGGATCTGATGGCAGGGATAGAAAGTATCAGAAAGACAGCTCTGGAAAGAATTAGTACAGAACTGCCTGTGTCATAGAATAGATTCTAAATAACATTTTAGAAAGCCTTAAACGTGTAATTCATTATACAGAATTGAACTTAAAGGTGTGTTACCTGTTAAGAGGTCAGAACATTTTAATAGAAAAATTAAGATGTCATTAACATTATATATGATAAAATATAATTCTAAACCTCATAATTAGAAGTGTTAGTTCTTGAACCATTAACTTGACATACTTTTAAAAATCATATCTCAATATATTTTCAAATGCTTTTATAAAAAATTTTCTAAATAAATCAATTTTAATTATTGAAATCTATGTGCAAAGATCTACCACATATGGCAACATAAACAGACTGCAGTCCCTGACGTCAAAGATGCTAAAATACTACAGGTATGTTGGTCAAAGAAAAACTCTAAAATGAATAATAAAAGAGCCTATTTATAGATTTAGCTTTACTCTTAGACTTGTGTGTGACGCTTCACAATAGAATTAAACTGCATTCCTATACTGTCCTGCAAAACTGTTTCTCCTTCCTAGTTATTAAACAGCAGAACACAGTAGTGGTAGGACACTAGGCATCTACTTCACAGCATTATGAATACGAATAATACTACCATGCTGTGGAAATACACAATATAAACTAGAATAATCGATATGTGGCCAAGAACATGTGTTGTCATTACCATCACCTGTTCTGAGGAGGGCTAGTCATAAAAACTTAAAAGAAAATCTGTATGTATGAACTAAATCATTTTAATCCTTAAATATTTTCTGCCTTTCATAGAAAGTAAATAAATACATTTATTCTAAAAGAGTTTTGTTTTCTAATAACATTAGCTGTGGTATCAACAAATACATTACAGTCAAAATTATTTCCTTCTATGTATGTATGGACATGCATGGTTTAGAGGAAAAATCTCATTTCATTTCTTAAGAATTAAGCTATGCCTGCAGAAATGATTATACAATGAAGACAACATTTTACCCCGTGGTCCTGAAGAAAGTCCTAAAGCTGCTGTTCAGGGAGCATAATCCTTGTCTAGCCTCACTGTAAGTATGCAGACTCTTTCGGGGGAAGAGGACAACGAGGTTCTGGAGGCCTGACTGAATTCAGATTGGGCTGAATCACTGAGAGTTGTTTCTCGTACTAGGAAGCTCTTTAGAATTATTCCCAACACTTTTCAACATTACTTTTCATAGTGGCTTAAGGCTGAGACTTTGAATTAAACCTGAAACTTCAGAATTCTTGTATTAAAGGCAACCCGTTTGTTGATATAGGGTACTGGGTGTACTATTGAGGAAAGACAGGTAAAGGCAAGTGTGTCCTGAAACTATGCCCTGATAGAGACAATGTGGTTTCTGGCAGACAAATTCTGACACCTGAGATACTGGGTTCTCTAATTAATGCCATAACTTCTGCACTATTTTCCTGACCACAACCTGATTGTATTTGTGCATTTCTATTTATGCATTTAGTCATCTAAATGACTGAAGAAATTCACAAAATCTAAAGAACTTTATGCTTGCCAAGTATAAATTTTTGCTGTCTTCGAGAATTATTATTCTGTCGTTCATAAAAATCACTCCTTAGTACTTATTTCTAATCGTTAAGTTTCCATAATTTCTTTCATATAGACCTCCAGTTTACCTAATCTACAAATAAATGTATTTTTTTTCTAATCGTGAAACCTAGATGTAAAGGAGTCTGGCAAAAGCCAGCTTACCAGCAGTAGTCCAGCAGGTGTGGAGGGAGCACTGGGATGTAGATGTGCTGCCAGTACATTGGGTACAGAAGAGCAGCTGATCCATGGAGACAGGCAGTTAACTACAATTGGTAAAAGGATAACAAAAATAAGTAGCCGCTGACCCTCCAAAAAAAGGTACTCCATCAAGGTACCGAAGATGAATGATAATCATGAAACAATTTATGCAATGACATAAATAATGCTGTCTTTATCAATTCTCCATGTAAAAGGTCTTATGTCTCAGAGGCCCCTCGGAAAAATACATAAACAGCAAAAGTAGCTTCTTGGGAATCATATGCAGATAATAATAATCATCTGAAAATACAGAGTTTGGGTCAAAACTTAATACATAAATACATCAGGTGAGCATCTCAAAAATATTGTAGGAAATTACAATTTGTACAGCACAGTTTGCACATCACTCAGATTAATATAACACGATTAAATATGGAGAGGAAGAGAGGCTGAAAGCTCCTGAGGGATATCATTAGGGCAAATTGCCAAAGAATGAAACACGAGCCAGTCAGGAGAGGCTGGAAGCTGCAGTAATACCAGGGGACCTGAATGCTCGACAGTTGGCGCTTCAGTAACGTGTGAACTGCGGGTTACGGTATCAAGAGACTCTGTTCACTGACACATAGAATGTCACTATTGACCAGCAAACTGCCCAAGCTTGACAGCTATACTCCAGGAAGCCAAGTATATCATAATTTCATATTTGAACTGTTCATTCCAGATTAACATTTTGTTTCTTAGCTTTATATCACAACAGCTGCAATTACATTGTTGCTATTTTAAAGGTAATTGCCATTTTAATTGTTATGTTTTGGCAAGCAGTTAATTAAACATTTTTAAATGCATAACAAAAGGATATCACTTTTTTCTACCTCCTACTAACTCTCATCAGAATTATTTCCATGTGATAGTGTGTAAAGTAATAGTTAAACCAGCATTATTCATCATTTTAAAGTTTTGTTATGGTCTGTATTTTAAGGTTACCAACTAAATCATTTAATTCAACGTGAAAATCAAAATTTAAAAAATAAAACTATCTGAACATGAACCACAGATTCTATAAACCATTATCTCTACTTTATTATTATACAAATAAACCAAAACACTGCAATCATAATTAATTTAAAAGATTAAAGGTACACAAAGCAATCCATACCTAATAGCAACACTTGTCTATGTTTAAAAGTGCAAAATAGTTTCATTAAATAAAAAAATCAATTAAAATAATCTGATCTGAACTAAAAACATACAAATTTTCATTGAAAATATACTTATCTTCATTATAGACATTATATTTTTTTCAGTCAGATTACTAATCAATTTTATATGGCAAACAATATATTTTGATTTCACTTAGGATGTTATCATTAAAGGCTGTTAGTACCTTGCACTTACAAGCTTTAAGAGTTTTTCGCAGTATTCCTTCAATAAATATTTTTTAAATTTCTTAATTGGAGCATACAATATACCACTAGGAGGCATTCAAATACTTCTATTTAACAATTATAGACCATAAATTTATTTACTTACTAACTTGAACTACAGGGAAATGAAAATGGGGTTGATCTAACTCATTGTGTCAAATTCTCCAAGAGCTCTCAGGTACTCCCTGGTTGTAAATTAGGTCTCCTTAGAGCTGTATTAACTCTTTCCATCCCTTTGGTGTAACCTGATGGCCTAAAACAGCTTATGTAGCTTCGAAAGGCAGCTAATTACTCAATTTCTCCATCTGCACACAGATGACTTTTAAAACAGCTCATTTAAAACTTTAAAGCAAAACAAAAACACTTTCTTTTTTTTGTTACTGAGAAAATAACAATGTAGCAAGAGAAAAAACACATTCTCAAAATGAGGAATTATAAGGTGGGCAACTTATTTCACTGAGCAAATTCAGAGTCCAAAGCACTCTACTAAATGCTATGTAGATACTTTCCCTACCCCCTTAATGGTCATCCTTAAGTGAAATTATTAATTTTCCACTAACAAGACACAACATTATCTGATGAATTTGGTCTCTTAGAGACGGTTTCTGTGATCATAAGCAGAGCTGCAAATTTTCTGCAGTGGCCAGCATCACGCAAACGGTTATCCTTGCTAATCAATATCTACCAGGAGAGAAGGAAACTCTATAGGACCTGGCAACTTTTGGGATATGGGGAATAGGTGACAGGGAGAGGTAAAAATATCTGACAACTCTTCCACAACCCTAGTTTCTGAAATTCATAACTAGAATGAATTGATATAATAATCCATTATATTATATAGCAAAAGTGTCAGGTTTCAGTGGAACTATAAGTAATTTGCTTTTGCAAATATTTATTCTGTTAACTGTGAGGCATCCGAGTAGGTATTTCCAGAGAAGGCAGAAGCACACCAAAGAACAGCCCTCCCATTCACAAGTAGCATGCAAGAACTATGTAACTTTAAAAATTGAGAAAATACTCTTATAGCATATTCTTTTTAAAGAAGATAACAAAGTTGCAAGAAAAATACAATTAAGAAAACATAAATTTACTAGAAAATTAAACACATTTACATATATTATAGCAATTAAGTATATTATAGACACAAAGTTAGGGCTGTACCACCAAACAAGCTGTGTGGCCTCTAACACACCTAATATAATCAGGTCTCAGAATCTTAATCTTTAAAATAGGAACTCTATGCTAGATGATCTGTAAGCATTGTCTCTCATAGAGAAAATATTCTTTATTCTTAAATTAGATCAATTCCAACTTTTTATATTCTTATTTTTTTTCCATTCAGGTGGTTAACAGAATATTTTAACCGGACTATAATTCAGATCTACCTTCAAAATATATGTAAAGGTCATCTCTAAATGATTTAAAACACATTAGGTAACTGTGCAACTGGAAATATAATAATTTACTTGCTTAATTCAACAAAAATTTGAGTGTCTGCTATGTGCCATCATAAATCCCTACTAGGCAACAGGGCCAAGGCAATGAACAGAACTAAGTCCATTTTCATGGAGCTTACACATGTTAGTGAAGGCAAACAGTAAACAAGTAAAATATATATTATGTCAGTTGTATATGAATTTGATAAAGACATCTAAAACAAGGTAAGGGGCTAGAGATAGATGGAGGGGCTGTTTTAGATAGAAGGATCATAGAGGAACTCTACTGTGGTGACTGAGACCCAACCAAAGTGAGGGAGCAAACTGGAGATTTGGGGAGAAGGGCATTCAGAAGTCTTGACATAGAAACACTCTTTGCATCTTCACAGAGCAATGGGGAGGCCAGTGAGATTAGACTGGAGGAAGTGCGAGAACAGCAAGAGATAAGGTCAGACAGGAAAGCAGGATCAACAATGGAGAACCTCCTGGGACATGGCACAGACTTCAAGTTTTATTCTGGATGAGATTTTTCTATACCTCTGTAGAGAGTACTACAATTGAATGAGCCGGTAAGAAAAAGAATCTTCACAAAGTTATTTATGATATACTGAATCTTTAAGCTTAAAGAGAAATGACACATCAAATAGTCTCTCTTTGGGCTAGAATTACCTAAGATCATAATATGTCTGGTTAGTGACTCCATATTGCTTTCCTAATATTGCCAGTTACTTCTTTAGTATCACAGCTATTCTTCATGAAAGCAAAGAAAAGGGTGAGGGAAAGTTTCTCCATGTTTCAATTAAAACATATATCTGGCATTATAGCCTAAAACTGTAGGATAACAATAAATTATAATTTTCTGAGAAAAATAAATTTACCAAGTAAAGGTTTAAAAAAAAATTCCTTATCTTTAAGGTGCACACGTACTTCTGTAAAGCATACTCAATATATGGAACTGACAGAGTTCCAAAGGGCTGACTAATGCAAAATAAAAACATTGAGAATGTTTATTTCTTACAGGCTCCAATTGTAAGTATATATGGGAACCACGTGAAGAGACAAGAACCGGGGCCTGTGAGATCTGATAGAGAAACCTAACAACAAAGGTCAGCAACAGTGAACTCAGTCACAGCATAAAGGCACTTGACACTTCCAGTCCCAGGTCATCGGGTCTGATACAGATACTGCCATTGATGGTAACAGGGACAGCAGCAAACATTTACACAATGCCTGCCATGTGCCAGGCACTGTCATAAGTACCAGGAGTACTCAGATCTATCTAGTCCTCACAACAGTCTCATGAAGTAGGGACTATCACCATTATTCCCATTTAGCAGAACACTGAGGCAAAATTAAACTGACTGTCTACATCATACAGCTTGCAAACAGCAAAGCCAAGATATGCACCAAGGCAGACTGGGTCCAGACTACAGTAATTACTATTTTAAACTGCCTTTGGTATATAAAGATTTAAAATTTCCATGATTATGAGGCTTTAAATGGCACCTACTGATTGAAAATACTGTATTTTATACTAATTGTATAATAGAGAATGCATCTTTGGATTGAACAAATAAACAAGAACAGTTGACCTTTATATGAAAAATTTAGGGAGCTCTGATAGACAGAGATCCAATTTACAAAACTTTCCTCAGGCATTACAGTCTACAACTTCAGCAGGAAATTAATAGAACAGACTCTCAGAAAATGTTAAAAGGATAAGATCACTGATAAAAGTTCTACAAGTTATCATCTCAACCTGCATTTGCAAATACACTTAAGTTAGAAACCAAACAAAATCTGTCCTGCTTTGTGATATGAAATCTGATCTATTCCTGTCCTTAAACTATGTTTATTACTGGAAATAAGCCTATTAACCAAATTTAGCAGTGTTTTAAGCAATTGAATAGGCATGTAAGTTGAGGGGGGAAAACCACACATTTATCAGATTCCCATGGACACAGCAGAAAAATGATCCATCTACTATAATCACACAATGAAAAACAGCACAATTCTTATCAGCACACCTTACAGGTAAAGATATCATACTGATACTGACACATCACGACTCCCATTATTCTAGTCTCTATATTGCCTAGCCAGATTGTACCTCACTCTTTATGAAGAAATACTACTCACTCCAACTAGCATTCTGTATGAGTTCCTCAGGGGCAGATTTACATACCCTAAAAAAGCATTTATTGATAAAGATCCAAGAAGCATATATTAGAGACTTCATCTGATTTTCAACTGAATCAATACTTAATTCAGAAATTTAAGCACTATAAATAACTACAAATATACAGAACAAACCGCTGCAAATGGGAATGTCATAAATTCCTCACATAATTTTAAAAATTCAGTGGAAAACATAAAGAAAACACATTTAAATTATATTCACATTTAGAAGTTTAGATCAAAAAATGGTTGGGCATGGTAGCCTATGCCTGTAATACTAGCACTCTGGGAGGCCGAGGTGGGAGGATTGCTTGAGCTCAGGAGTTGGAGACCAGCCTGAGGAAAAGTGAGACCCTGTCTCTACTAAAAATAGAAAAATTGGCTGTGCATGGTGGTGCATGCCTATAGTCCCAGCTACTCAGGAGGCTGAGGCAGGAGGATTGCTTGAGCCCAGGAGTTTGAGACTGCTGTGAGCTATCATGACACCACTGCACTCTACCCAGGGTGGCAGAGTGAAGCTCTGTCTCAAAAAAAAAAAAAAAAAGTTTAGATCAAAAAAGGTAGCAGCAGGATATTTGAAAACTTCAAAATTATCTCAACTATAAGCTCACTTGAGTAAAACTCGAATATTCAAATTAAGTAATAGTTGTAAGGAATGTTTGCAGAAATGGCAATTTTACATAATGAAAAAGACAAAATCTGGTTGTGAATTTTTTCTTTTTTTTAATAGAATTTATTTTTTAAAGTAGTTTTAGGTTCATAGCAAAACTGAGTAGAAAGTACAGAGTAGAGATTTCCCCTGGCCCCACACATGCATGCATAGCCTAACCCATTATGAACATCCCCCACCAGAGTGGCACATTGTTACAACTGAAGAACATAAATTGACATATCATTATCACCCATGTTAATAGTTTACATTAAGTCTCTTAGTGTTGTACAGTCCATGAGTATGGACAAGTTTATAGTGAAATGTATTCAAACATTACAGTATCAAAAAAATCCTCTGTCAAATACTTAGGCATAAATTTAACAAAGTATGTACAAGATCTATATGACAAAAACTACAAAATTCTGATAAAAGAAATCAAAGAACATCTAAATAAATGGAGAGAGATGGCATGTTCACAGACAGTAAGACTGAATATCATCAAGATGCCAGTTCTTCCCAACTTGATCGGTAGATTTAATGTGATCCCAGTCAAAATCCCAGCAAGTTATTTTGGGGATATCAACAAGCTGACTCTAAAGCTTATGTGGAGAGGCAGAAGACCCAGAATAGTCAACACAATTTTGAAAAAGAACAAACTTAGAAGACTGACACTACCTGACTTCAAAGACTTCAAAATT
>CAUYRT010086813.1:0-12582 GCA_963574885.1 Lepilemur ruficaudatus | reverse complement strand
TTGGCAAAAAAACTGGATTTTCAAATATGATTTGATTTCCAAGAACATTACCACAGATGAGGTCTACACACTGGTGAGTGCAAAGCTTTGAAAAGTTCATATCTAATCTAATAATCTACTCAAAACCCTCCAAGCTTTCCCACATTTCCATATTTCAAATATCTCAAAATGCATAGCAAATCAGAAATATATGATTGATTGAAAATTCTCTACTCCTAAACAGATTCAGAACATATCATACAGCTAATGTCATAGAAAATCTCCATTCTATCTAAAAATATAAAGTTAATGCCTGAAAAAGGACAATATGCCAACTACATTACAACATGAAGCTTAGTCATCAAGTGGCTGTTTTTCTTCCATTTAGAAGTTTTTCTTAGTTCCAATTAATACCCAAGTTTGCAATCATTAGAACAATCTATTACTCTGTAGACTAACCTTCCCAAGTAGATGTAAAACATTTAAATTCCATATTGCAATAATCCCTGTGATAAAACTCTTAAAGAAATGGAAAATGATGAATTTGTATCATATAGGACAAGATGAAAAGTGGTAAATGAGATTGTCTTAAATAACTGAGACAAATTTAGAAACACAGATGTTATTGATTAATGAAAAGTACACAAATAAAACTAGCAAAATTCATTTCTTACTATTTAAACAATGTAGAGTATGAATGATTCCACATCATTACTTTCTGAACCTTTCAGATAATAGTCCTGAATTAAAAATCTCAATTAACCCCAATGCTTACAGACTAGTTTTTTCTGGTCAAATACTGTTTAGTAAATGGACTGTTTATTTAATATATTCCTACATTTATTTTGCCTCCTTCCTTTTCCTTTCTCACAAAGGGGCTGGGGGTAAGGGATGTAAGTAAGCAGCAAACATTTATTCAATACATATTTATTAAGCACCTACTAGGTACTAGATATTATACATGATGTAAGTTCACATACCATCTCATGTAATCTTCACAGCAACTTGAGAGGTATTTTTTTATTCCAATGCTGCATATGAAGAAGATAAAAGTCTCAGAAAAAGTAACCAACTTGCTCAAGGCCAATAGGATTTTAAATCAGATCCGTCTGATGTCAAAACCTGTCCTTTCTGTACTACCCAGCTTTTCCTTTTCCTCTTTTCTATCCCTCTCTCCTCATTTAAGCATAACAAACTGAACATGCCCTCTGAAGTTTTCATTCAATAATATTTGCATTTCATCAGCCATACCAGCTTTTTTGGTTATCACATTATAAATGCAAAAATGATTAAAAGTAACATGACCAGGAATGGTTTAATGTGTTTTTTCCCCTCTCCGAAGTGCTTCATTTTGCATTTAATTATAGAAAAGCGTAGAAAGATATGGCAAGACTTTAGTCCCCCAAAATAAACTGCTAGTGAAAGAATTCTCAACACTGAGATAGGATAAAAGAGAAAGATGTTCCAGGGCTATGTTATCCAATTTAATAGCCACTAGTCAAATGTGACTACTGAGCACTTAAATTGCGGCTAGTCTGACTTGAGATGTGCCAAGTGTAAAATATAGCGAGGATTTCAAACACTTGGTATTTTAAAAAGAACAAAATATTTCATTAATTTTTTATAATGCTTACATATTGAAATAATATTTTAAATACACTGAGTTCAACTATCTTAAAACTAATTTCATACCTGTTTCTTTTTTTAAGCTTTGGCTGCTGGAATGGGATCGTTGTGGGTTTTTTTTTTTTTTTTAATGTGGCTACTAGAAAATTTTAAATTACATATGTAGTTCATATTTTGGGGGTGGGGAGAACAGTACTATTCCAGGGCCTTCCTGTGAGACTTCAGATTATAGTATGCAGGCAGTTCTAAACTAAACCACCTGTGCAAATGCTGTCCCTGAAGAGAAGGCCCAACTTTTATGATTACAAATTTAAAAAAAAAATGTAGTAAGCCTCCAAAAGACAAATACTTTGGGGGAACCCATATAGTTACTCTGATCAGAAATGGAAAATAAATGTCAATTCTTATAGCAATAAGCCAAATGAATAATAGCCTTCTCCCTCAACGACCCAATTTTAAAAGCCATCTTTCCAATTTTTGGTTTCACATACTTTCATGAACATATTTATCTTTATTGCTTAACAACTGTGAAAGATGTTAGGGTCTTCATTCTAAATACTGATTCTAAGTACAGCAGAATATAGAATGTGTTAAGAGTCAATGTGTGCTGACTTTAAGATCTACCTAGACATTACTGCTTCTAATATATATTCCTGAAATCCAACTGTATTCATAATCATTTGGTCCTCTCTCATTAGAGTGGAGGACCCAAAGAATTTCAGGCACTTGAAGTTTCTGCTTAATCGACATTGCATTCTCTATAAAACAAAATCTCAGGAAAATGCACCAGCAGTTTTTTTTTAAGTCAATAAATTAACTTAAGAGAAATATTACACGGTTTTCATAAAAATTAACCTACAAGACTTTTAATATGAACATTGTCACCATGAAACATAGCCAGTCCCCAACCAGTTTAAAATCAACTTAACACTGAATTCAAAGTTCTCAAGTACCTTGACCTTGTACCTGCTCCTATTTAACACTGATTTAAAAATAAGCCAAAAGACATCTTTTAAACTCATAGTAATATCAAAAGCAAATGTATCTTATTTAGACCCTAACCATAATAATGAATCTTTTCAGTTCCTCAGAAGGATGTGTTATAGAAGGCTTTGTCTTGAAAAGACCAGGTTATTTTGAAAATCACTTTCTAAAACTGTCATGAAACCAAATGCCATAGCAAAACATTAAAAGCAAAATTCTGAAAGATTTCATTTGAAGTCCTTGCTATGATATAATAGATAAAATGCATTCTTGATAGCTAAAAATCTTATTAATAGCTTAATCACAAAACTAAATCTTAATCAAAACTAAAGCTTAATCACAAAACTAAATTAAAACACTAACATTTCTAATGACATATTTCTTCTTTTACAGTGCCTTATGTAATGGCCTACTTAGTTGAAAATAATGGAAAATTGGGGTCATAAGAATATAATCTATTTCACTCAAACAAATGACCTAAAACTTTTCCTTTTCATTGGAGGGGAAGAACTGTTTCTCACTTAAGTATGTTCCTTTCCAAAAGAAAAAAAGTCAAGGCAGCCAAATACATCCAGTTTTTCAATATAATGTTCCTAAACATGTCAGAAACATTTACCATGTACATGACTTGCTTTAGTGGGGAGCATACTGAAATTGGAACAATATACAGAATATCAGTATGGCTTTTTGTTAAGAAAACAAGAAAGTTCATGACACATTCCAGATTTTAAAAAAAAGTCACAAAACTTTCCGAAATTCAAAGACTACAAAGAAAAAATAAAAGGAAAGAACAAGTACCAACTATTTCTTGAAAAGAAGTCGCAAATCTCTGAGAGACTGGGGTCTCTCATCCTGTTTGAAAGCTGCTCTAGGAAAGGTCAAGTAGAATTTTGGTAAAAACCCCTCACCCCAGAATTGCATGAATGGGGTTAAGAAAGATGGCTGGTATGTACGGTACTTACATCAAAATGGCTGCTTTACATAAGTACAAAGAGTACTGGACAGAGTCAGGAATCCCAGTGGCGAGCCTAGATCTGCCGCAAGCAACATGTTGCCTTGAACACATCACTTCACTCAACCAAACCAGGCCCTTCGTTCACAAAATGAGGTGAGGTTTCCAAAATTCTATGAATCTAGATTTCACCTCCCTCTTTACTCCTGTTTTTCTCTCCAAACTTTAAAATTTACAGAGACTTCCCACTTCCACCTGTAATAGAAAGCCTAAATGATTCACACAAAGGCTTAATTTTAGCACCCAAAGAAACTTTGTTTTAAGAGTAAGGTTTGGGTGACACAGAATTAATTATTCCTATACCTAATCAAAATTATGTAGATTTGAAGATTCCCACTTCTCCCATAATTATCTAACTTCCTCTTCCACTTACAGCCATAGAATTTGCACAGCTGGGAGTGTGGGGTACCCCTCAATTATAATGAAGCTATGGTTCTTCACTTTAAAACATGGGTCAAAGTCTACAGGTTCTGTCCTCCTTGTCTCAACTCCAAGAGCTTCAATGTCAGATAAACTTTGCTGCACAATACAGATCTGTACAAAGTTTCAAATAATAAACTTGATGAGGTATAGAAATAAGTGATTTTGTGTTACCCAAAACTTTAGCATTAAAACAATTTTTGTGATCAAAGAATATAGAAAGGACTATTTATAGTAGAAGTGAAAGATGATTACAACTACCAACTCCTACTTTCCACACGTCCGCCTTAGGGGAAGGGAAGCTAGGAAAGGAAACTCTTACAAAAAGACAATAGATCCAGAAATCACATCTAGAAGAACATGGGCTGGCTATTTCCCCAGGTTATTCTGAACCTAAAGCTCTGTGTGTGTGTGTGTTTTAAGAGACAGGGTCTCACCATGTTGCCCAGGCTGGTCTGGAATGCCCAGCCTCAAGCAATCCTCCTGCCTGGGCCTCCCAAAGTGCTGGGATTACAGGCATGAGCCACCCAGCCCAGCCTTAAAGCTATATTTCTTATTCAGTAACTCATTCACCAGGTGTAGCCAGGCAAAGTCTTGATTCAGGAATTTAAATATAAACAATGAAAACCATCTCTGGAATAATTACAAGAAGGAGGAAACCTGAGTGGTTTGGGGATGAAGTGACAACTTACTTTTCACTGTATACTTTTGTGTGCCGTAGGGATTTTGTTCCACATTCTTGTATTTCTAACTGAAAAATTAATTTCAAATATTTAAAAATGAAATTGATTTTATAAAAATTTGATTCAGATATTAACTTTGAAACTAACTAAATACACTCATTCTTGCTTTTTAAAAAAAAGTGAGTGCTTTTTATTCTTTTGATTTTTATCTTCATTATATTTTATTAAGAGTTGTTTTTGAATTAACAAGTCATTTTAAACATTTAATACTTAAAAATTTTAAGCATGAAAGCAGGGTTTACACTGAAATAATTTAGAAATTAGTTCTGTCAAACTCAGTGTTTTCTTCTACCATTTATAAAAACAGTATGTCCTAATATAAAACCCTCTGTTATATGTCTCATTACAAGGAACTATAAACAAAAATGGCCAACTGTGCCCATAACTAAGCTATTAGAAAAGATAAAGGAGCCAAATCTTATATTAGTTATTTCACTATGTAAATATGCAAAAAGTCTTATTGGATTGGATTCTCCACTAAGTTTACATAGCAAAACTAATCTTGCATGTGTTTTTAACATTTCTAATAATTTCTTATAGGTGCTTACCATGTTTACTTTTGCAGATAAATTGAATGTTATTAAAAAGAAACTTAAAGATGCAATAACTTCCTGTAATGACAGCATGTAATACTTGATATTGCAATGCCCAATGCCTTCAGTTCTTTATTATTCCATTGTACAAAAGTTTAAAATGAAATGCAAAACACAGCATAGGCGAGCAGTTTCATTTGGAAACAAAAAGACTATTCTTTAGCCAAAATGATGACTATTCAACCATTTCCAAATGCACAAATGAAAACAAATCCAAAGATTGGACAATTGGGTAATAGTTAACAAGCAGTAAAACAAATTAAGAAATAGTCAAGTTTCTAAAATCTTCATGTATGGGAAGGAAAATAAACCTTTAAGACTTGCTGAATCTACCTCATTTCTAGTAGTACAAACGTTATCTTTCCTCTAAATCAGCATATTGGAAATTGAGTCAAATGCAATATTTAAATTTCTACCCCCATGATCCTTCCCCAGGATCCTTCCCCAGGTTCCTTCAACCTCTCCATTATTTGGCAAATTGTATGGATTTTTGCCTCCAAAATGTCTCATGTTCAGGCTGCTAGTAAGGGTGGGGAACCTATAGCCTCCAGGCCACATGTGCCCCTCCAGATCCCCAAGTGGCCCCTTGACCAAATCCAAACTTCACACAACAAATCCCTTTATTAAAAGTATTTGTTCTGTAAAATGTGGATTCAGTCAAAAGGCCACACTCAAGGATCCAGAAGGCCACAGGTTCCCCATCACCCTCACATGGAGGAAGGAAGGAGGGAGTTCACTGGGATCTCTTTTATAAGGGCACTAATCCTTTATAATCACCTCCCAAAGGCCCCACCTCCAAATACCATCACACTGGGGATTAAGTTTCAACACAGGAATGGGGGTGGGAGGGAATAAACATACAGTCTACAGCACTCTAATCTCAAAGCATGACCTCAGTTCATTTGCTTATCTCTTAAATGCCCAAATTGTCTCTTTGCCAGCATTCTCTCCATCATGACATTCTTCAAACCACCAAATCTCAGACACATTTGATTACACTTTTCATGAACTACAATAGGTGCCACAGAATAAAAATCTAAATTTCCCAAGGCCTACATGAGCTGGTGCTCTCAACCTCACTGTTCCTACTTCCTCTCCCACCACATCCATCCCACAGACCTTCCATGGCCTTGCATATTCTAGTATCTTGGCCTGTAATTCACCCTTCTCCCCAACAGCTGAAATCCTACTGGATCCTCTAAAGCAACAATCCCCAATGTTTTTGGCGACAGGGACCGGTTTCATGGAAGATAATTTTTCCACGGACCAGAGGTGGGGTGGGGGGATGGCTTCAGGATGATTCAAGCACATTACATTTATTGTATAGTCAAACCGCTCTACTGCTAATGATAATCTGCATTTGCAGCCACTCCCCAGGGCTAGCATCACTGCCTCAGCTCCACCTCAGATCATCAGGCATTAGATTCTCATAAGGAGCACGCAAACTAGATCCCTCAAATGTGCAGTTTACAGCAGGGTCCGTGCTCCCATGAGAATCTAATACCCTCTCTGATCGGACAGGAGGCGGAGCTTTTGCAGTGATGGGAGTGACGGGGAGCAGCTATACATACAGGTGAAGCTTTGTTCACTTGCAAGCCCCTGCTGCCGCCCACCTCCTGCTGTGTGGCCCAGTTCATAATAGGCCACAGAGACGTCCCAGTCCACAGCCTGGGGGCTGGGGACCATGCCTCTAAAGGTCAAAATCAAATGCCACCCTCCTCCCTGAATTGCATCTCCCCAGTGGGATATTTCCATTCTCTGTGCCCACCTGTAATTTAAATTATTACTATAGCATAGCTCTGAGGTTCGTGTTGGAGTCAGTTACATAAATGTCTATCTTCCCCAGTATGGTTCTTACTTGGTTTACATATGCTTCCCCTAAAATACTGAAAACACATCAAGCCATACATATGGTATCCATTCAAATACGAATCTGTGTTTTCTAGAAGTTCCATTCTAATAAAGAAAAAAGTACACATTCAAAATAAAATTAGGAGGTGAATGTTACGGTACGTGAATTGCATCTCAAAAATATAACATTAGGATGAGTGGCACATGCAAGGTAAATTAAAGATAATCCTTTCATGTACTTCCTAACAGGCAAATCTTTGATGGTAATGTTTTTATGAAGGTAAATGTCATCTTGGATTGGCTAAAAAAATTACAGGGAAGTCAGTCCCCCACATTTTTAAATTATAGGTATGGAGAAAAAAAGACCATCTTTATTGACTTAAGACCTAATAAACTTATAAGCCTGTTCCTGCTCTCTGAAACCCATAGAAATGATAATCACAGAGGCTTCTTTTGCTTATCTAGATATTCCCATGAAATCAGGTATTTAAAAAATCAGACTCACCACCCATGACTTATCAAAGATAGGATCACAAATTGCCTCCTGATTTCTACCTGGATGAGCTAAGTATCTTAACTTGTTCTCTCTAAACAAACCAGGCTGGGTGTGGTAATTCTTGCTTCATCCAACTTTCCACGGGGAAAGCAGTTCTGTTTTAGAAATAAGACACTTTGGGAAGTCAAGGGGGGAGGACAACTTGAGGCCAGGAGTTTGAGACCAACCTGAACAACACAGTGAGACCCCATCTCTATAAAAAATAGAAAAATTAGCTGGGCTGGTCTAGAGTCCCAGCTACTTGGGAGACTGAAGGAGGGGGATTGCCTGAGCCCAGGAGTTTGAGGTTTCAGTGAGCTATGATGATGCCACTGCACTCTAGCCTGGGCAATGGAGCAACACCTTTTCTCAAAAAAATAAAGTTCACATTAAGTTATTTTAGTTGTTCTTATATATATCAGAATGTTCAGACTTTTTTTTTCCTGGCATCTTTTTAAAAATTAAGATATAATTCAACTATTTCAGTGGTTTTTATCAATAGTATATTCACAACATTGTACAACCATCATGACTATCTAGTTCCAAAACTTTTTATCACCCTAAAAGGAAATCCATCAAGCCATCACTCCCCATTTCTCCCTCTCCCCAGCTCCTGACAACCACTAATCTCCTTTCTGTCTCTATGGATTTGTCTATTCCGGACATTTCATGTAAATGGAACCATATAATATGTGGCCTTTTACATCTGGCTTCTTTCACCCAACATAATGTTTTCAAACTTCATCCATACTGTAGAATACATCAGTACATCACTTCCTTTTCATGTCTGAATAATACTCCATTGTACAGATATACCACATTTATTTACCCATTCATCAGTTGACAGACATATGGGCTATTTCTACTTTTTGGCTATTATGAATAATGCTGCTATGAACATCAGTATACAAATTTTTTTGTGGGAACATATGTTTTCAATTCTCTTGAGTATATACCTAAGAGGGAAACTGCTGGGTCACATGATAACTCTTACTACTTTTACCCATGTTAACTCTTTGAGGAACAGCCAAACTGTTCCATTTATAGTCATACACATTTTTAAAGGGCAGTAACAGCATTAGTTTCATATTTTGATTTAAATCCCTAGAGAAAAAGGTTTCCTTTGGGACCAAGTATCCTTCAGAAGTTAAAATAAATTCACGGTTTTATGAGATAAATTACACCCTTTCAAAGCATAAAGATGTATAGATGCACCACAAACCCTTACTAGAGCAAAGTTTATTCTAGTCAAAGAGATTAAATATATATCCATTAAAAAAATGGAGGAAAATAATGACAGCTCTCAAGTTTATACAATCTATAACTATACACTGACCTTCACCCACAGCAACTTCCAAATAAATGTCTAATAGACATTTCAAACATAATGTGTCTCAAACTGAACTCCTATTCTCACCCATTTCCCAAACTGCTCCTGTAGACTTTTGCCTAGGCCCAAAACCTTAGTGTCAAGCTTGGTTCCTCTCTCTCATATATACGCCTACATCCCAGTTAGAAAATCCTGTTGGCTCTATCTTCAAAAGATATTCAGAATCCAATCAACTCTCATCACCTCCACCAGATACATTATCTCTCACCAAGATTATTGCATTGATCTCCTAAGTAGTCTCCCTGCATCTACACTTGCTGGGCCTAGTCTGAAAACACAGCCAAAATAATCCTTTCTAAACATGTGTCAGACCGTGTCACACCCCTGTTCAAAGTCATCCAGTGGCTTCCCATTACCCCTCCCTCACTCTGTTGCATCCAAGCCAGTTACGCTCGGGCCTCAGGGCCTTTGGCTTGTCCCCTCTGCCTGTAACGTTCTTCCCCTAGATAGCCACATACATGCTCCCTCACCTTCAAGTCTTTGCTCACATGTCACCTTCTCAGTGAAGACGTCACCTGGTTACTCTATGTAAAACTGCAAATTACTCCCAAACACTCCCTTTATCTTCCTTCCCTTCTCTGTTTCTCCATAACAATTTATGACTAACAGGACACATACTTTACTTACTTCTATTTACTTCCAAGAATGTAAACTCCATTAGGGCAAGAGTATTTGTCTGTTTGCTTACTGCTGAACTCCCAGCACTTAAAACAGGACCTGGCACACAGTACATGCTCAAATATTTATTTAATGAATAAATGAACAAATGAAAGGCAATAGCGAGCTACTCAAAAAAGAGCTAAACAAAAGTCAGAGAAATATTTATGAAGAACTAACATTACTACGTATAACAAAGTTGGGATAAGAATGGAAAGCATCATTTCTGGAAAAACATACCACAATGTTTCTACAGTTTGCTTTAGGAAAAGCTGCTAACTCTGCTCATTTCATTGTTTTTGGAAAGGATCTGTCCACTGCCAAGGGCTCTTACCTTGTGAAGAACTGAAACTCTGGGCGTTGACAAGCAATTGCCACATATACATAGAACCGAGGACTTTCGTGGTCTTTGCCTGCTGTTAAGACCCATTCCCAGGACTTTCACACAGTACACGCAGGTTTCTTGGCCACCTTCCCACTAAACCCACTGGTTAGTGTATTCACCTTCAGAAGTATTACCGTACCTTTAAGCTGAAATGAATCTTAAGATGCCCTATCCCAATTCCTCACAAAATTTATATATAAGAAAACTAAAGTAAAAAAAAGAAATAAAGTCACTTGTTCAAGATATCTTGAATGGTTAACACTTAAGTATTTTTCAAACTCTGTAGTGACGGATAAGCATGATCAAGTCTGAGAGAATTTGGACACTTTGAAATAAATCCTCTAAAAACAGAAAATGTTATTTTATAAAAATTTTAGGTAGAAATGGTTATATCTCATAATATCAACAACTCCATCCATCCATCCATCACCCACATATTAGATTCAGAAGTTATAACAATAATATTGACCGAATACTCTAGCATTCAGCAAAGTAAATGATGGACAAATACAGATTTTTTTAAAAATGTACACCTCTTTCCAAAAGGAGGCTTTCCTTGTCCAGTGTTGGGAATGATGAGGATTCCTAAAGAATGCTTGCTATGATTAACTTTCCTAAGCATTACTGGCTTCAAAATAGCAATATAAGTTCCTATGAACCAGTTATTTTCACATGGGGTCCAGAGGGAAGGTTGTTAGAGTCTATACAATCTTTCCCACCATCACCACCTCCCTTGCCTCTTCCATATTCTAATATAACTCCTAGGGAGGCGACTCTCTGGCACTGTTACAAATAAGTGTATGTTATAGCATTCGATTGCCTTACAGTGAGTGGAGATTGTGAACTATCTCCCATCATGCTACAGAAAACAAATTATTATTTTCATGAACAGTAATTTCTAGCCAAAATCCTTTCCCTCATCTCCACCTAGTGAAATCCTACTCTGCCCTTCAAGACCCTCCCTTGTTCCTCTTTCCTGGGGGGCCTTTTCTGCCACTCCATCTATTGTGCTCTTTTCTTGACCTATATGGCATTGGTTTTCTGTACCTGTCATTTGGCATTCATCACACACTGGCAAATAACATCTCTTATATTGTTGTCTTAGTTGTTTGCTGACCTTTCCCACATTTGACAGGAAAGGAAAGTCAGAGGAGTTATGTATTTCATAGCCTATGGGGATTTTCTGGAAGATACATGGTAAGGTATTAATTCTCTTACATACGAAAGGAAAGAGCCAGAAGCCCTGAAAGGGTGACTGGGTTTAGAATATACAGCACAACCGTCACTGAACTGCAATTTTAGAAGCTTTTGGTTATACCAAAACAATGGTCCCCAACCTTTCTAAACCAATAAGGGTATATTTTAAGGTCAAAATATGTTTAAAAACAAATAAAACCGTCATTCATAAAAGTAGCCACATATTAAATATCTCTTAATTAAAAAGATACATGATTCAACACAGTTTTAACACCTACATGTGAGGTATGGTACTCATTTGGTGTACACAGCATACCACTGAACGCTGTTGAGGTTCCCCCAGGACCTCAGACTGACACATGGTTTCATTTTATTGTGCTATGGACATAGAATATTATTGTCATGTTGAAAGGTCTACCACCTAAAAATATTTAGGAGCAAGCAAAATATAGAAAGATCACAAATCCCCCCACACACAAAAAAAATAAAACCCTTCAGTAATTCCTTCCATGAAGTAGTGTATTTTAAGCACGTGCTCCAATGTGAAATAATTCACTTCATGTTTCAATAATGAACTTTTCCTGTGGTTTTAAACTAAGGTAGCAAAAGGAACAAAGAAATTAACATTATAGACAGAATTAAACAGAAAACAGTTGAAAGTCCATCACATGTACACTTCCTGATTCTAGCGAAATTTCAATCCTATTTGCCCATTTTACCACTCTCTTAAACAAAAAAAACCAAATGGTATTTTCCAACCGAGGCAGAAATATAATCCTAATCTTGGTTCAAATACACTGTGCAGTCACCAACAAAAATAAGCCTAAACAGGCCAGGCGCAGTGGCTCACATCTGTAATCCTAGCACTCTGGGAGTCCAAGGTGGGAGGATAGCTCAAAGTCAGGTGTTCGAAACCAGCCTGAGTGAGAACCGTCTCTACTAAAAATAGGAAAAAATTAATTGGACAACTAAAAATATATAGAAAAAATTAGCCAGGCATGGTGGCACATGCCTGTAGTCCCAGCTACTTGGGAGGCTAAGGGAGAAGGATTGATTGAGCCCTGGAGTGTGAGGTTGCTGTGAGCTAGGCTGACGCCACAGCACTCCAGCCTGGGCAACAAAGTGAGACTCTGTCTCCAAAAAAAAAAAAAAAAGTAAGCCTAAATAAATCAGCAGTAAAGCATAGTGTTTAAGGGTATTAGCCTTAAGT
>CAUYRT010086812.1:0-29328 GCA_963574885.1 Lepilemur ruficaudatus | reverse complement strand
CACCTTATGATATCTTAAATGATGGGTGGAATACTCATTACTTTCCTGGGAAAAGGATGGAGAGTTCTTAGAGCCAAGGGTACTCCCCAATTTTATCCTTATAGGATAACTTCCAAGGGTTGCCATGAAAACTGTAAACTGTCTTGACGCTGATGGGTGTGATTTTTACTATGCTAATGTATGTTAATGGAAAAAAGGTCACCTTTAGACATGAGCTCCCAGTTTCTGTGCATGCTCCTGGCCAGGAAACATCCCCAACTGCAAGTTCCTGCCATTATAGGTTAGGTTCTAAATGTTCATTGGCCTCCTCATTTTTGTCCCCCTTCTCTTTTCCTGTGGTTAGCGCTGCCAACCTGCACCTGTCCTTAACAATAACTGTGAAGATGGTACCCAAATGACCAAAATTTGGAAAACAATGGGCAATGACTTTAATGGTAGATAGACCTGGGTTCATAAACTGACTTCATCACTTCCTATTTAGGTGAATTTGGGCAAATTATTTACCTTCCTTGGCTGTATTGGTTAGTATATTATTGCTTTAGCAAAGACCAAAATAGTAACAGCTTAATCAAGTTATAACATTACTATGTTTGTCACATGAAAGTTTAAAGTTCAAGGTATTAAGGAGTCATGATGTCACTGCCCCATGAGGTCATCCAGGAGCCTGGGGTCCTTCTACCTAGCAGCTCTATCATGTTCTCACATTGTAATTGTAGCATGTGGGAAGGTAAAAAGAGGAGGTGTTGAGAGCATGAACTAGATATAGGGGTGGGGGACCTGCAGGCTTAAGTGTGGCCTTTTGACTGAATCCAAATTTTACAGAACAAATTCTTTTATTAAAAGGAGTGCAGCAGAGAAAGATGAAGCTTTTCTTGCCTCCTTTGGTGCTTAAAAAAGAACAGTCTTGAAATCAGAAGGCCTCAGGGTTAGAACTTACATACATCACTTTGTTTACGTTCTAATGCAAAAGAGACTGCCATCTCTAGTGGGAAGGAATGAAACAGTGATACTCAATACATTGGACATCAAGTAACAAACAACAATGATCCCTGAGAGATGGAGAACTATCAGAGGGAGCCCTGTGGTTTCCCTAGTTGTCCCAGTTCACTGCCTGGAGAAAGTTTCCAGGCCTCAGCACAAGAAATGAGAACTCAGGCAGAGCCTAGAGGGTCTACCTGAGTTAAGGAGACAGAGGTGGGAGTCTAGGGAAGCCAAAGATGCCAGGCAGAGTGTGCAGGGCAGAGTACCAGAGAGGAGAGAGATGCACAGAGAGAACTCCAGGGGTTAGGAATAATGCCTGTTCCCAACCGCTAGACTTAGGAAAAAACTCAATTCAGGCGGCATCAGTTAGAGCACCAAGAAGAGTATGTGCTTCAGCAATGGGGAATAATTAGCCTGAGACTAAAGAGACAAGTCTGATCCTGCTTAAAAAGTTGAAAAGCAAGAGCCAAAATGATCAAACTATTTCCAAGTAACTGAACCAGACTCAATATTAAGATATCAATGTTCCCCAAGCTGATTCTAGAATTCACACAGAAATGAAAAGGACTTAGAATACCCAAAACAACTCTGGAAAAGAACAAAGTTGAAGGACTTACACTACCTGACTTGAAGAGTTACTATAAAGCTACAATAATCCAGACTGTGGTTTTTGACAGTTCTAGAATTAAATGCCAATTCCATCTTGTACTTTCCTTGGGCAAGTCACGTAATCTCTGTAAGCTTCAGTTTTCTTATCTCTAAAATCAAAATAATAATATTAGCAACCTCATAGGGTTATATGACTAAATGAAATAGTATATATAAAGCATTTAGCATAGTCCTGAAGCTATATAAATGCCTGCCAGCTTTATTATCCACTAAACCACAGGCTCCATAGGGCAGGGACTGTATCTGTCTTGATTATCATTGTCTCCTTTAGGGCCTTAGGAGGAAACTGAGGTTCAACTATCTCAAACAAAGAGTTAACAAGAAACCAGTTAACTATACAGTTAAAGAACTTTAGATATTATCTAAAAGTCTAACATTACCACTTTTTAAATGATGAAAATGAAATTTAGACAACCCAGGTCTGAATCCCACACGTAGTTTTGTAGTATATCGCACTTTTATCTTATTCTCAAATACTTTGACTTTGGAATATTTTACATGTTGATTTATGGAGGATTTTAAGTCAGATTTGTAAAATTTTGCATAGGATAGTATTATAATAAAATTAAGCATATTCAGCTTGAAAAAATGTGGATAACTGAAAAGTAAAATATGATAGGTAGAAATTGTCCAACAATTTAAAATTTACTCAAGTTTCAGAATTGAATATTTAGAATAGTCATGGTGGCCTATGAGCTGCATACATAAGTTAGCAATGATATATATATATGTACATATATATATATATATATATATATATACTTCCTCCCCCCTGCCAAGGGACGAGGTCTCACTATCTCACTATGTTGCCCAGGCTAGCCTCAAGTTCTTGGGCCAAGCAATTTTCCTGCCTCAGTCTCCTGAGTAGCTGGGACTATAGGCGTTCACCACAAAGCCTGGCTGTTATTTTAACATGTAGCATAATATTGGGTCATTTTACGTAGAATTTTGTTTATAAGAATTTCAAATTAAGATGTGTTGGCAACTATTTCACATCTCCAGAATCCACCTTTTTCACTTGCAGTGAGACTGAATCCTGTTTATCAGATGTCAGACCCCAACACAAATGCTCCCAAGCAAGTCCTTAAAAGCACTATCAAAAGCATCTGACCCGTTTTTACTTGTCCTGGGTCAATTTTAAAATCTCATCTTTGGTTTTTTATTTTTCTTTTTTTTACTTCAAAAAGTGTATGTCCTAGTTTGTGTTGTTAACTTTGCAAAAATATTCCAAAATTTTGACTTTTTTAACAATAAAGTTGAAACTGGTGTATAATTCTCCCTATATAATCAGGAGAAAAATAATCGATCATCCACAGTAACGGACTGACTCTATATGCATGAAGACTGACAAATAATAAATGTAATCTTAATCTTTAAAAATGTTTAATTTCCATTTTGATGGGTTAAGCTCCATCATATTTTCTCTGCTCATTCCAAAAAGCCATCCCTTCCCATATAATGCTCTACTTGTGGACATTTTTCATAGGCACATTCAATGCTTAGAATATATTTCCCTTCCATCTATTCCAGTTATGAAGCTCACCAAAATTTCCATGTTTTTCATTTGTATACTTTCTAAAACCTCCCATTTTTAATAATAAATATATGCAAGAAAGTCATCTCTTCCTATTGTTGGCATTGAGCGGACCCCTATTAGAATCCTGTATCTAACTTTTATCACCACATTTTATGACAAAGCAAAAGCAACACTAATAATTGTTTTAACAATGAAACACATAAAGAAAGATGAGAAGGCCGGGCGCGGTGGCTCATGCCTGTAATCCTAGCGCACTCTGAGAGGCCGAGGTGGGTGGATTTCTCAAGGTCAGGAGTTCAAAACCAGTCTGAGCAAGAGCGAGACCCCATCTCTACTAAAAAAAATACAAAGAAATTAATTGGCCAACTAAAAATATATAGAAAAAATTAGCCAGGCATGGTGGCGCATGCCTGTAGTCCCAGCTACTTGGGAGGCTGAGGCAGAAGGATTGCTTGAGCCCAGGAGTGTGAGGTTGCCGTGAGCTAGGCTGACGCCACTGCACTCTAACCTGGGCAACAGAGTGATACTCTGTCTCAAAAAAAAAAAAAAAAAGAAAGTTGTCAGAATCAAATTTCTTCCTCTCTTGTTTGTTATTTAGGATGACAAAAGCTAGAACGAGGTGACATACAGCCAAGTCAATAATAATATGACGCAGACAGAACCTCCTTTTTGGCAGCTCTAATCTTTCAAATAGCCCAAGGGAAATGGAACGTGGTATTGGTATCTTATAGATTCACTCTCATACCATCCATCTCGATTATCAGTTTGTTAATATTTTCCTATGCTGGAGCATTCAGTTTCTCCCTCATCTGGCTGGTGAAATGGTCTTACTGATTGCTAGACAGCTTTTGTTCTTTTCCTCATGCAGTTGGTCCCTTTGCCCAAGTCCCAAGGTCCTCTCATTAGATAGAAGTTTAGACATTTCTGAAAGGATCTTTTTCATAGATGGTAACTTTAATTGGGAGTTTTCACAACAACTGAAGATCTCTCTAATAGTGATTTTCAAAGTAGACATGGGGAAGTTCTGACTGTATGTTCTTACATCCAAAGAAAAGGGTGAGAAGGTTCTGCAGATGCTATCAGGGAACTTTAATTCTTAAAGCTTACAAAGTACTAGTTCCCTGGCTCTCTCCTTATTCCCTCAGTTCCTCTCTTACAAACCCCAGCTTCTCTTTTTCATTATTTCTTCTGTACATATTGTTTTGACAACGACACGGCTAATCATATACACTTGTGTACGTTGTTCAATGGATAAATTCTTTTTTTAAAAAAAAAATGTGGTAAAAAACACATAACATCAAATTTAGCTTCAACTAATGTTTAAGTGTATGATACAGTATTGACCACATGCACAGTGATGTTTAGATCTTTAGGAGAAGTTTTGCTTTGTCTTTCCCGAGAGCATCGTCACTTTCCGAAAATCAAACTGAAGTTTATTAGTAAAGGAAACTGAAGACTTGTACTTATTCTGTTGGTTTTGGGTGGAGGGTAAAAACAAATTACACTTATTACTTAAACATATATGAGCATTAACAGAATTAAGTAGGGATTTCTATATCACAGGTGATTCACATTTGCCTTCTCCTCAAATTTCACAAGTATAAAACAAAACATCTTACGCTCTAAAATCCCAAAGGATGTCAAATTAATTACAGGTACTTACAAAGGGAGGGGGCTGATATTGAGAAAAAGAAATTTACGGTAAAAGTGACATCAATGGACAATTTATTTGTATGGCCACTAATTCCATAGGGCAAGTATCATAAATTAAGCACCTGACATTCAGTAACGGATGATTGTATCTGACATAATGGAGTTATAATGAAAGGCGTTCGCACATTGCTTGACTATTAAGTGCCCATTTATTGTCCCTGCACCAGGTGTGATAGTGGTAGGCCATACAAATCATCCAGAAGAAATGTCAAAATAGGCTCCTTTGCTGATAAAGCACCACACATGTTTATTAATATAGCAGCTTGTCTTAGGACTGGCCCATCTGCTCATTTACAACAAATCATTTTCCTATAAATATTTCAGTTAAGAGCATGACCACTGGTAATAGTTTTGGAGCAACAGAAATGAAAAGGGGAGAGAGGAACAAAAGAAAAATAGCTGAGCTTAAATAAAATATTCTGCTCTTAATTTTTACCTTGATATGTTTAATAGAAGAAGGGGCAGGGAGATAGCTTTTAGCATGGAATTTGCTTTAGATTAGTACAGCATGAGTATAGGCCACCGTAAATGGTCCAGGCTCCAGCTGCTGCAGAAGTCAGGTGGGAAATGGTAAATTTCACCAATGTTTTCAAAGTACACATTTCGGTAAAGCACAAAATGAAGTACTCAATTAAGAAATTCTCTAGAGCAGTAGTTCATATACATTTAAACTCATCAGAAAATATTTCAGCAGGGTTGATTTTATAAAGAAAAATAACACTACAAAGTTTTTGCACGGTGTGGGTGATTTTAAAACTCTGAGGATTTGCTTTTAAAATTTTCTATCAGGTGCCAATACAACATTTTTCTTTTTATATAACAGGGGAAAACAATAGAAGCAAAATTTGAATGTTTACTTTTTTTTTTTTTTTTACTTTAGCAAATCAGAACTACAAGACTAAGGCATTTTCCATCTGGTATCTCGAGTTTTATGTGCTTGTAATGCAGAGCCTGTATGCTCTATGTTCTGTCTTCAAGAATGGTTTTATCTAATAAACAAGTATGCCCTGAGGTATCCCTCTGAAATGAACACACACATTTGAAATGAAGGAGTACAATTGTTCAAAACAGTGAAACAAAGAAATGGCATGGACCATTTGGTGACCAGAGGTGGTTTCCTCTCTACAGCCTTGGCTTCATTTATTCATTCATTGAAACCTAAATAAATTCTGGCAGGCATGCCTTTCAGGCTCTAGGAAAGATCTTTATCAGACTCAGTATCACATAAATCTACAAGTCATACTTTTCTAAATAAATTACATCTTGGGATAACTAACCACCTAGTGACCACAGGGCCAATTCAATTACTTAGAAAAGGCTAAAGGTCTCAGACACTCCTGAAATTATTTTTTACATCTCCCATAGACTGGAAGGAACCACTTTGCAATCATGTTTCATGCACTTCCCAAGAATTAATAATGGGTGATCTTTAGTTTCAACATGAATTGCCCTTGTCTCTCAGAAAAGTACCAACATCCACCCAAAATACTCAAATTAAAAATCAAAGGGTTATATTTCTCTCTTAACATAGCCAACAAATCTAAACAATCACTGGGTCTTATGCTTTAACTGCAGTATCTATGGATCCATCCTGTCTTCTTTAATTCCATTGCTGCTGTCCTTTAGTTTGTACTCTCAGCAACATTTTATGAAATAAACTACTGTATAATAATTCTCTCTGTTCCCAATCCATCCTAAGCATAAGAGTCAACATGTCTGTTCGAAATAGTTGGATCAGTGCCTTTTACACTTCAAGTCCTTTGTGACTTCCCAACATCTACAGGATATTTGGAATTGCTAAATTTGGTACAGAAAGACTTATTATAATCTAAGTTCCAATTCCTCTTGTAAGTTTCTTTCTTTCCAGTTCACACCACATCAGTCGTTCACACTGAGGCCTTACCCAGTTTTAGAGGCAATACAGACTAACCTTGGCAATAGATTAATGGCTTCAGAATCCCCAGCTAAAAGTCTAAAACGTTCTTCCTTTAACAAGATCAATATTCAGTATGCCTAGCATGAGAAACTGTCCCTGTGGGCTCAGCAAATGCATTCTTTTTTATTGGTTATCAGTTAGCAGGTAAAGCTCTTATTCTCAGCAGGGACTGTAACCCCGGGGTATTCATTGGAATCCAGGCCTGTGTTCCTTGAGGCACTGCTCTTAGGGGCTCAGAACTCAGTCCTGCAATTTGAACTTGCTTGTTTCCAAACTCTCCTGCTATAGCTGGATCAGAGAAGAGAAGTCACACATTACCCAGGGGCCAATAACTGGTGTGGAAAGTGGAGGGGAAATAAGAAAAGAGAATCTTCAGAGAACTGAAGTGGCAGAAGGGAATTCTGTAAATGAAATGTGCAGGAAAGGCCATATCAATATGATTGGATTTACCTCTCTCTAAGCTATTTTCCACCCTGTAGCTAGAGTCATCTTCTAAAAAAGTCAAAATCACATTAAGTACTATTTTGCGTAAAAACCCTTCAGGGACATTCACAGCTCTTAAAATAAAATTCTGACTCTTCTCACATCCTACAAAGCCCTGGATAATTGGGGTATGATTTTTGGGTTCTGCCTAAATCCTCTGCCTATATTCCTCCTGTTACTATGGTCTAGAAATTACCTTATCCATTTATTTGTTTAATTTGTTTTATTTCCACTCCTCTGTCCGGAACATATGCGCTCCATCAGAACAGAAGTCTTGACAGACTTGTAAACTACACAATCCCATCGATGCCTGGCAAAGATGAGGCTTTAATCAGCATTTGCCTAGTGAACAAATGAATTAACACACTGTAAGTTTCCTACTTCAGGGCCTTCGAATATGCTATTCTTCAACTTAAATCATGGTCAACTCACTTTCATTTTTCGTGCTTCAGCTCAAAGATCACCTCCTTAGATTATTTTAGTTTGAATACATAATTTCCAGTTAACTCACATAGTAAATGCTAGCTGTTATTATTATTACTGACTAGCAATACCTCACTTTAAAAACTTGTACCATTTAGAAAGTATTGCATATTTTCTCTTGGAACAAACAGAATAAAACACCTATACTCCTACTTTTCTGAATGAGACTAAAAACAAAATAAGACAAAGGGAAATAAGACCTAGAATCTACAGTGGCCATCTTAGGAGAGCTGCGTGAGTAATCTCAGGAGAGAGGGCAAAAGGGGCTGGGGGTGAGGGGTGGGGAGGGGTGCAGTTAAGAGAGCTGACTCTGGTGAGAGCTGCTTACAGATGTACTAATCCCCATGACTCCCTTTTCTTGAGCAAAAGCTCCATCAAGGAATCACCACATTCAAACCAAGGATCATTATCACTGGATCTGCCATCGGTCACAGCAAACCTCAAGGAGAATGTTCAGGACATAACAGTATCCAGCCTTTATTGGATGCCCTGTGAGCACTAAGAATATCATTCCATCAGCCAGCGTGGAAGGAGAATTTAATCTTTCTCCCTTCTCATTTGGCTCATTTAGAGACAACCAGAACAAGTCAACTAAGAACCTAATATGAAAAGCTAGCAGATCACTCTACTCTCTGGGATAACTATTCTCAGTACATTAATTACAGACAAGAGCCAGAAGGAGTTTGGGCTAAGTTGTTTCAACTTATAAACGTTAGCTTTTAAACAATAACTTATGTTTGGAAAATACGGGATAGGTTTATAAAACCCTCATACCTATTCCTGACAATATTGAATAGGAAGTACACTTTACCATTAAACTTAGAATTTAGTTTCAATTATATTCAACGCAAATTCAATTAGGACTATATAGTATTATGGTGCATACTATGCTTGATCCTAGAAATATAGTGATAATGTTCACTAAGTCTAAATAAAAAAGTGATAGGGTCTTTGTGAGAATAAATGAGACAATGGGTATGACACATTTTTTCCAGTGTTTGATACAAGATACATCCTTAATAAATGGAAATTGTGTCTACCATTAACACTGATAAGCCATGCTCTCTGTCTATATTATGTAGGTGTTCATAGTGTACTTTAAATTATACAAAAAAATGTTTGGCATTTACAAGTGCAGGAAAAGAGTATTAATTTAACATGACCAAAGCACTCTGTTATATGCAAGTTTCTTTTTTATTTTCTTGGGATAAAAATGGGTAAAGCTGGGGGATTTATGTTCTGCTATACAATGTCTACTACCCAGATAATTGAGGAAAGAACCATCACGAAATATTAGAGCACAGGCTTGCAGGCTCGTCAGTGAGAATGCCAGATGTCACATTCCTGTTTAATTTTAATCAATTTCAAATGTTTTTACATTTCACTAGATAATACGGTGTGTTAATGTCTCTAATTTGTGATGCTAAATCTTTGGCTATAGCCTATTTCTAATATAGATGCACCAGGCAGGACCATCTGCTTATTTTGAGCCTTAAAAAATATTTTCAGTGCGTGGATTTGCTGAATGTAATTCAATTCACACATGAAACTTAATTCCTGGCATTATTCTAGTTCATTGATTATGTGTCAATTGAACCATGCTTATATTATTCAGTTTATTATAGAAAAAATAAAAAAAAAACATGCAATTTTTCAAATGCGAGCAATATCTTAGTCTTTTCTCAGAGTATAAGTTGTAACAGTCAACAATTAGCCAATGTACAAATTAGTATTCAATATTAGATTTCTTATTAAGATCCTATCTAAAGAAAGACTATACAAAATAAATGCAATGCAGTTTTCTCCAGCTTTATAACCAATGGTTTACCATATTGGACGGCGGAGTCCATTCAGTAACTGTCAAATTTTTTATATAGCAAAATCTTCAACATATCATCCTTAGTATGACATTAGGAGAATATTTTTCAGAAGTTAATGCCTTTTGTTGGTAATCGGCAGCACTTCATCTAACTTCAGTTGCTAGTGATGCTGTGAAGAATTCCTAGGATGGGATCTGTAATTGACTGCTAAGGCTGTCACCAAATTGCACAGGAAGATAAATGAAACAGACAAACAAAAAAATGAAAACAACCAAGTTTCAACTGAAGGGCGTGCCCCTACTAGTATACTTAAATGTCAAATAATACATGCCTCTGCTTAGGATTCTGATTTGTCTTCTAAACAAATTCCCTCCCAATCGCCTTCATAGAGTGATGCTGCCTGTAACACAGACATGATTCTCATTTTGTACATGAGTAGTTAGGAGACAAGATAAAGGTTGGTAAACTGGAGAGAGTTGGTAGGGACCTTCTGAACTACAATTTTTAATGAGCCCTGCTAAGAACTCCAATGTACTTATTTACAAATCTGCCACAAAATTACCAAAGTAGTATTTCTTTCATTTATCCTTACATAACATTGGGAAATATGTCTCAAAAGCATGTAGAACTTATTTGTACACAGAAATATATAATCAATCCCATTAAATTAACTACAAAATTGTAATAAACCTGTTTTAATAATGAAAGGTTTAAAAATAATAGTGCTTCTAGATGAAGCTATTATTTTAAAGTCCTGATTAATGAGACATACGGCAAGAAAAATTATTATAATGGTGAATGCTGATTCAGAACCTTATTTTTATTAAGTAGTTTATAGTGAAGGCTGCGACTATTTTTCTATTTATAGTGGCAGCTCTGGTTAATTACCTTGTAATGTATTGTGACATTAATGCACTAGTAAACTATCGGAATTTACATCCTTATTCAGTAATAAAATCTGTAAATTGAAGAATGCACATAAAGTCATCACAGGCATAAGTTATGTGACCAAATGCTATGTATGCTTACATTAAATTTAAAGAACAGAATCTCTGAGGTTTACTCATTAATGGATAAGTGCCACTGAATTTATGTAATATATAGCAGTTACTCGGCAACTGTAGAAAATACAAAATTTTATTCAAGGGTATTTTGTAACTTCCTACTACATTTTTCTTATGACTGCTAAGAGCATGTTGGGCATAATTCAAATATACAATATCAAAAAAGAAACATACTATGACTATGATAAACAAATGTATCAATATTACAAAATACTTTTTTTTACTGAAAAAAATCAAAAGGAAAATGAAAGAAATCAAGGGAATTGAAAGGAGGTAGGATAGTGACATATGGATTAAAACCAAAATGATTCATAGCTGAGGGGGGAAAATGACAGAGAATGAGAACGTGATCATATATATATGTTTTATATATAATTTTCAAAATAGAGTTATAAAACAGAATTCCAAAGTTACCAATAACGACTTCCTTTTCTCAAACACCCAAGGCACAATCACTATTTTAAAAAGAAATTACCAAGTAAACCAAGCTATTTCAGATGACAAAAGAATAAAATGGCAAAGTATCTGAAGCAGTCTTCTGTGTTATTATATGTTAGGCTGAGTTCACATTTTCTATAGAAAAGTTTCCTGGGCTAATATTATTAATAACGATATTAATATATTTTAAATGTTTTTGTTTCACATTGCTAGATTGATAAGTAATAGAAAATTAAGTAAGATTTTCCTATAAGAATATAGTCAAGTCTGTAAAATACAGAAGGAATTAATATATAAAGCAATAATTCCTGAAACATTAACATGTATGTAGACGGGTGAAATTGGTCCAGAAAGAGAAAGAAAAAGATAGAGAGAGCCATAGGTCAATGGAGTAAGGAAAATACCTAGAGATATCTCTCATGTTTTTAGTATGTATAAAATTACAGTAGAAAAATGGAAAAATAAAGGCTAAGATGGTTAGATAGTGTTGGTTTATAGACAATTCAAAATATATTGCTATATAATCTCACAAAATCGTTATTGGAGGTAGAATTCCAATTATCTATAGGACCTCATTTGTCATATAACTTCAAATTAAAATCTATAACATACAAGAGAAATCCTCTCCTCCTCTTCCTCCTTACCTACTCCTCCCTCCCCTTTCTCTCTTTCTCTGTCAACAGATAAACAGAGATAGATATATGTGTAGTTTGCATGTATAATTTGACTGCATATAAATATCAACAACAGCAGACAGTATATTTAAAAATTATAAATGAAGATGGGGAGTGAGAGCTGAAAGGAAATTGCAAACTAATGATATTATGGCAACTCTATTCCATTTCCAAATGTTTGTCTGTAAGTGAATTATTAGATAGTCTTAAGAAAGATGCACAAGAATTTCTTGCAATGTTATTTTGGTGATTTGTACAGACCTCTTTATTTATCTAAATAAATGTTCTTGTTTTAAAAATTACAGGGCTGTGCCACATGAGTTAGTGATTATACCTGCAACTGCATTAATCAAAGAACTATTTAGGAGAGTCTCCGGGTCAATGTATTTAGAAGAATGATGCAAGAAGTAGAATCTACCAGGACAATCACTGTAAGGTAGAGAACACAATTTGAGGTAGGTATCGAGCAGAAATGACTATTGGATTATACTCATTCACTCTTTCCTGGTTTAAGACCATCACTATGAAAGTGATGTCATTTAAAAGTCAAGCTTTTAATAAGACCTACCTACCTCCCAACTCTTCAGGCTCTGGTACACATCAGATGTTTTCCAGGAGCTTGACATGTGATATTTCACTTCATCATAGTAAACCTGCTGGGGTGGCATTATTATTCTCGTTCTATAGAGGACAGACAGAAACTGCCTAAGGTCATGCAGGTCTGTCTGGTTCCAAAGCCCATTTTCCTCCCATCTGTCATAGCAGTGAACCTAAAAGTACACAGTAATAGCTACATTTTATCCAGGGCCTCCCAGATGCTAGACTCTATTCTACATTCTCTAATCCTCATAAAGACACTAAGAAGTTCACCTTTCTGATCTTCTGTGTACTGTAGTTGAAGACACTAAAGATAAGAAATGTCTAAGAAATGTCTAGAACTCCCTGCTTTATTAGCTTTTAAACTCCTCTATTTTATCAGATACTTTTTTGTCTTATTTCATTCTAAATTTATTTTACTTTTATATGTCTCTCTACAGTAGTTTTCAAATGGCCCAAATGCCTCTCCTTCCTATATCTATGGTCCTTAGGATTTTGGCTCCTTCACCAAGAGATAAAATCTACTTCTGGTCTTTTAAGTTGGGTTGGCTATGTGACTTGCTTTGGCCAATGGGACATCAGCAAACACGACACAAGCAGAAGCTTGAAAAGCACATGAACTTCAGCACTTGCCTTCCTATTGCCGCAAACTCTTCTGCCACCGTGGGAATGAGCCTGGGCTAGCCTGCTGAATGATGAGAGAGAAACGTGGCCACCATCCCAGATGACATCAAGACAATTGTCCAAAATGTGAGTCCCCTCCCCTGCTAACTCAACCAGCCTGAGAACTACTGAACATCTAGCCCCAACTAAAAAAGTCAGCATACATCTGTCTCAACCAACTCTCTGAACTATAATAAATATTTCTCATTGTAAATCACCAAGTGTTGGAATAGATTGCTATGCCATCCTATTTATGACCTTAAAGTACTCTTTCTTAAATTATGCTGTGATCAGGTATGAAGAAATGAATTCTGTTAATGTCACTGAGTTACATACATAGGCCTCCATCGATGGTAGGAACAACATTCTACTCAAACTTAATATGTTTAGAACAATGCATCAATTTGCAAGTCATATCTATTCCTCGTGGTGAGGGATTATGTCATAAGTATCTGGCTCTATCCATTAGTGCTGCTGTAACAAAATAACTGAGACTGGGTGATTTATAAAGAACAGAAATTCATTTTCTCACAATTCCAGAGGCTGAAAAATCCAAGAACAGGGCATGGCAGATTCAGTGTCTGCTCTCTGCCTCCAAGATGGCGCCTCTTGCTGCGTCCTCAAATGGCAGGAGACGGAAGGGCAATAAAGGGCCTAACTAGTTACCTCCAGAGCCTTTTCTAAAGTCGTCAATACATTCAGGAAGGCAGAGCCCTCATGGCCGAATCACCCCCTAAAGGCCCTCTCTCTTAGCACTGTTGCATTGAGGATTAAGTTTCAACATGAATTTCAGAGGGAAAACAAATATTCAAACCATAGCAGCATTTGCCAATCAATATAGAAACCTCAGGGGACATTTCTGTCCCTTTCAGTTCAAATGTTATGCCTCTTCAAAATGTTTCTTAGACCCTCACATTGCCACTGACACACTCCTAATTTCCCGTCGTCTTTTATCTGAACTACTGAAGCAGCCTGCTCCTGCCAGTCTCTTCCCTGATCAGCTCACTGCCTACACTAACATCAGAAATATTTTTGCCCTATTTAGAACTGATAATGTCACAATATAACATCCCATTGACATGGGGAAAAACAATTAAAAATAGTTCCTGTTTTTTTCCAGGATAACATATGAACTCTTTGGAATGGGACACAGAATCCCTCACAATCTGCCTCATTACATCATTCCAGTCTTTTCCTCTAGAACTGTGCCCATTTTCCTGTGCATCCAGCACCCTTCCTTAAAAATATCACACACTTTCACATATTCGTGTTTTGGCTCATTCCGCTTCCTCTTCACGAGATTCCTTTACCGTCCCTGTTCCCTTTTCCTCTTGAAAAACACGAACACATCCTTCAGAATCTAGGCTGTCGCCTTTACCGTCAGTCACTTAGAAACTACTGAATGAGTTTCTACCACGTGCCAAGCATAGACTAATGGCTCAGGGAGAAATCATAAGTGTGACTCTTTGTACCCGTAAGGCTCATGAGACGAGAGAGGGACACATGCAAACTAAAATGCGATGTCTTAGGTGTAAAACTGAGGCACGCACACTACCCCCTAACACCCGGTGATAGAGGACTTAACAGAAGAACTGAGGGTGAGGCAGAGTCTTGAAACGTTGGGAGAAACTTATTGGGTAGACAAGAAGAGCTAAGAGACTCATGGGACACGAAACAGCCTGGACAGAAAACATGTTCATAAAAGTCAGACCTAATGACTTTTGCTTTATCAAGGAATTAATACTGTTGAAAATATAAGAAAACAGGCCAGGCACGGTGGCTCACGCCTATAATGCAGCACTCTGGGACACCGAGGCGGGTGGATCGCTCAAGGTCAGGAGTTCGAAACCAGCCTGAGCAAGAGCGAGACTCTGTCTCTACTAAAAATAGAAAGAAATTAATTGGCCAACTAAAATATATAAAAAAATTAGCCAGGCATGGTGGCTCGGAATATTTGGTATGTACAAAATTAAAAGACATGTCTATATAACATCAGCTTTGAACATTTTGAAGATCATTGATAAATATTTTTTAAAAAGCAAAAAGATTGATTTTGCATTTAGATTATGAGATAGTAGATGTTACCTTTCAATTTTTATTTTATGTAACTATTTTTTAAAAATCTTTAGGTCAGGCATCCTGTTTCACGCCTGTAATCCTAGCACTTTGGGAGATGAGGTGGAGAATCCTTTGAGGCCAGGAGTTCAAGACCAGCCCGGGCAACATTGTGAGACTCTGTCTGTATTAGAAAGAAATTTTTTTTTTTTTTTAATTGCCAGGCGTGGATGTGTGTGGCTGTAGTCCCGGCTACTTGGGATGCTGAGGCGGGAGGATGGCTCAAGCCCAGAAGGTCAAGCCTGCAGTGAGCTATGATTGTGCCACTGCACTCCAGCCTGGGCAACAGAGTAAGCGCCTGTCTCTAAAAAAAATAAAAATTAAAAAAAAAACAAAAAAAACTATTTAATTAAAGAAGGGGGTATCGATTTAAAACTATATAATTTTAATTTATATATTTTTAAAATTAAATGATCATATTAATACAAAATGACTTTTCAGTAAACTGTATCACTTTGCAAGGAAAAGAAATCTGTCAATGTGACTTAGATTAAGATATCTTAATATTAAAAATAGGATAGCAGAAGAAGTCCCAACAAAAAAGTAATGGTTATCTGGTAATCTCTACATCTGAATTGGTATTCAACTAGTCCTCCACTAGTTGAATCACTATAAATCCCCATTTCTTAAAGCCATGTATTATACTTTACAAAGATTTCTCAGAACAGCATTTCCTATTTGCTCTGTCCCCAGAATACTCATACGCTTCATTTTTTCCTCCCTGATTTTTTAAACAGGCACTGTATTACAAAATACATGTCTACAACCAGCTTTCATTTAATTACTCGCCTTCATGAAAGAATGAAGTTTCTTTTTCTTTAGATGAGAAAAACTTACCTCTCACAGAGGGTCTTTCTAGCTCAGAGTCAAGGTGAATTGGTGGAGAAATGTATGAAACTTGTCCATGATGCGCCTGCCCTGTGGATTCAGAAAGAAGTGTTAAGAAGACGTCGTCATTACATCTTTTCACTTTTTTGTTGTTGTTATGAGGTCACGTGATCTCACCGCACACTGAATTAACAGCCATTATAGAGTGTAGACAGATCTGCTCAAACATAAAAACAATGTGTCATCCAAATGTCACCCAATTAAAGCAGCACTTCTCCAACTGAGTTTAATTTTTTGTTGCTGTTAAAGTAGAAATTTGTTGGGGAATGATAATTTTAAAAATACAAGAAAAATGAGTTATTAGAAAAATGAAAACACTGAAAACAAAGACATAAAACACAAGTCCTTATTTCTGTACTGTTAGATTAAATAGATACTTGAGACTCTGTTAATTTGTTATAAATGTCTCTAAACACTCAATTTCTGCATTTATTTTGTTTCAGATCATAATAATAAACAGTCTACAGACTGGCATTCAAGGTACAGATAATACTTGGAGAAATATTTAATTAGATCACTTTACAACCCTGATGAATTCATATTTAACCTTTAAGATTTACTTCTATCATTTGAAGAGAAAAGTATTGCTACCCGTGTTTGACGGGAAAACAATAACTAACCACAATTAAAAAGCAGGTAGATGGATTTATTCCCTGTTTCTTACAATGCATTCTTCATATTTGTAATACACTTTCTGTCTCAGGAGTTTAAAGTGTTAAAGTTGACTTACAGGCCAAGATGCTGGCTTAAAAAATTGTTAGCTTACATACAAAAGAATTTTCTGATGTTCAAAGTAGCTATACTTTGATGATCCCGTAAACAACTCGGATTTTCGGGCACAAAAGCATAATGACAGAGTCAGTTCAATTTCTAAAGCTACTTTATGTAAAGCAGGTGTGAGGAAGAGTAGAGGACCCAGCACTTTCTACAATAGGAATATGCAGTTATATATTTCACACATTTACTATAGCAATTTACAGGGTTGTTAATCTCTTTTCCTAAACAAGGAAAGTTAATGATACATACATTATGATGACAGTTAGAGTAACCTTCCCGTTTCAAGTAATATTCGACTCGTAATAAACTCCGCTGATTCCTCTTATGAGGCACATTTCAAATAATTAATACGGCTCCCTGTTGATAGTAGTTGCTGTTGCTCCCGGCATTTTTCTAGCTAACAGCAGAGACAGTGGAGAGACTGTAATATACACAGTACCTCGGAATGGCAGCTAAGAATACTGCACATTCACTGGCCGTGTTTCAATGGAATACTAAAAGCACTATTAGAAAAGGAGTCAGAAACCAATTGTGTACTGTTAGCAGTCCATGTTTGATATAGTTTATTAAAAATTCCAGATTATATTATGAAAATGCCTGTTTGCCTATGCAACATATTGGTTACAAGAACATTTCTATTTTTAAGCTCCTATGTCATTACACATAAATTGGCTTGAAACTTTGTAGATCCTGTAAATAAAAATAATATATCTTTCACTTTATGTTGGCTCGAAATAACCTCAGCATATAAAATAGTATTGATTTCATGTCTAATACTGAAACACAGCTTTTACTACATATGATAGTAACCACGAAACACTCGTACATTCCTCATCTCTTTTTATCCAATCAGCATCACCGTGTACTTTGGTTAATATACACACATTTTATACCAAAGAACAGTGGTGACAGGGAAATGGGAGGGTAGCTTATGAATTAATTTTTATTCATAATTACTCTAGGTAAAATCAAACGTTTGCATGAAGATATCATATATGTTTCTATATACACATACATCTGCATTAAGATATAATTCACATACCGTAACATTCACCCATTTAAAATATGCAATTCAATGGTTTCTAGTACATTCACAGAGTTGTGCAACCACCACCACAATCAATCTTAGAACACTGTCATCATTACAAAGAGAAATCTCATGTCCGTTAGCAGTCACTCCCCATTTCCTCCAAACCCAACCCAGCTCTAGGCAACTACTCTCTCTATATGTGCCTATTCTGGACATTTCATATAAAAGGAATTATACAATATATAGTATATTTTGTCATCAGCTTCTTTCACTCAACACAATTTTAAAAACTCATCCATGCTGTGGAATGAATCAGTGCTTCATTCCTTTTTGTTGCCAAATAAAATTCCTTTGCATAGACATACCACCTTCTGTATATCCATTCATCAACTGATGGGCATTTAGGATCATGTCTACCTCTTGGCTATTGTGAACCACGCTGCTAAGAACCTTCATGTTCAAGTTTTTGCGTGCATTCGTCTTGAACATATGCCTACAGGTGGAATTACTGTGTCATATGATAATGCCATGTGTAAATTTACGAGAAAACTGTCAAGACTGATTTCCAAACAGGCTGTAACATTTTACTTCTCACTACTAGTACATGAAGTTTCCAATATCATGGAATTGTTCTTTAGTTTTTTTATTTTAAAGGTTGTAGCATAGTTAAGTTGGGGCTGATAAGATTTTGAAATAATTAATATTGAGATGACTGTGAAATCTGGGAAAGACATAATCCTTCCAATAAGTATATAAAGAAAAAGTAGAAAATTCGGGCCCAGTGTTCTCTAGCTCATCCCCATTGAGAGGGCAGAAGGAGAAAAATAATCTAGCAAACAAACAAGCAAGAAAGAACTCGTGCTCTGAACTATCCACTGTCAGGTATGCCAAAGAGGTAGAAATTTCAAGGATCTGCTCAGTAGAGCCCAGTGCTGTAGCAAAAATCCAAAGGCCATTATGGATTCTGGAAAAGCCACTATTTTTCTAACTTCAATCTCTTTTTCAACTTTCATTTAATTTCTATTTCCTTGAGGAAGCTGGTGCAATTTCTGCTAAAGTTCAAATATAAAAAGGACTTGCCTGGCCTGTGGTAGAGGAAAAGGCTTTTCTCTCTTTCCACTGTCAATACTTCACCTGCACATCTGAGCACAGAAATGCATTTACAGAACCATGGAATTTGAGGGAGAAAAACATTTGATAGCTTATAGTCCTAAACCCACATTTTAGAATGAAGAAGCTGACATCCTGAGAAGTTGGAGACTTTTTCAAAAGTCAAATCAAGGCAGTTGTCAAGAGTGATGTCAGGGAACAGACAGAAAGGGGATGCATTGCATCTAGCCTGCAGAAAACCGCTTCCAGCCCTCATCCTCTCTTCCCTGTGGAGGCTCCCTTAAAAAGCATTATTTTCTAGGTATGTGGAACATGATCTTTCTTTCTTTCTTTTTTTTTTTTTTGAGACAGAGTCTCACTGTGTTGCCTGGGCTAGAGTGCCATGGCATCAGCCTAACTCACGGCAACCTCACACTCCTGGGCTCAAGTGATCCTCCTGCCTCAGCCTCCCAAGTAGCTGGGACTACAGGCATGCACCACCATGCCCGGCTTTTTTTAATATTTTTTTTTAGTTGGCCAATTAATTTCTATTTTTAGTAGAGATGGAGTCTCACAATTGCTCAGGCTGGTTTTGAACTCCTGACCTTGAGTGATCCGCCCGCCTTGGCCTCCCAGAGTGCTAAGATTACAGGCGTAAGCCACCGTGCCCGGCCGGAACATGATCTTTCAGGTGTGTTGAGACATTAAAATAATTGAGAACTGTTTATTTATGAAAATATGTATTTTTTATTAGGCTACATCTACAAAATATAGGCAGTTTAGCATAATATGTGAGATCATGGCCCCAGAAGCAGGACAGACTGTGTTAGTATCCGGACTCTGCCACTTATTAGTCAAATAACCCAACTAGTTAAGTAACTATCTAGTTGCTTAACATCTACGTGCCTTAATTTCCTCATTAGTATAACAGAGATTATAATAGCACTGACCTCCCAGGGGTGTTTTGAAGATTAAATGAACTTATACATAGTAATAATTAGAACAGTGTCTGTACATAGTAACTTAGCAATTTTTAGCTATTATTATTACTATCAACACATTCTTCTCTTTCATTAATTCATCAGGCATAGGTGACTTTCCAGGTGTTTGGCATACACCAAACACCATAATAAGTGACAATCCATACCCCTCTGGAGAGGGAGTCAAAAAGCAAGCAATAAGCGTAATAAATACATCAATTATGTGTGTGAGATGCTCAAGGCAATGGAAACAACTTAGCACAGGCTAAACGGGATCCGGAGTGGGAGAGGAAGGTTGCAATTTTAAATCTGGTGCCCATGGAAAGACTAATTTAATTTTCAGGAGCACCATGTAAAGAATTCAGGAGATGGCAAGAGATAATATCTGTCTTTTATAAGAAATTGTAACAGGATAAAAGTATAGATAAGGACTAGGCTCAGTTTTAATCAGTGCGACTTATAGAACTAACTATGCTGGTGTCAGATGCTTTTGCCTAATCCACTTATTTCAAATTCTATATATATTCATAGAAATATGAGTAATGTCACCAATTACCAATGGGTAAAGGAAAACATAAATAAAATATTGAGATATGCAATTGGGAAAGTGAATATAACTTTCTATACAGTAAACAAGTTTAATAGTTTATGGCTCTCTAGGCAGATTTTATACCTTCTTTTTTGGTTTGTTTGCTTTAAATTTTCAACTGCTGATCTTGATTAGTTTACTCTAGAGATATGAGATTTCCCCCTTTAAAGACAATAAAATAGATGCCACATTTTTGCTCCTGGGTTTTTTAATAATATTATCATTTTATGTTTATAACCTTTAGGAAGATAGTGAGTCTCTGCTCTATAATAATAATAATGACTCAGTATTGGAATGAGGCGACTCTTACGGAACTACATTTAAGAGTGGCAAGTGGAATTTTCCTAAGTTTTAAAAACACTGTGAAAGTAGCTCTAAGTCTCCTCAAACAAAAAAAAAAAAACCTTAATTTCTTGTTGAAAATCACCTCTGCTACTGATAAAAAAAAATACCAGAGGTCAATGTGTTGTTTGTGCTGATAGAAAATTGTCTTCAAATCCCACTCTGACCATAACCATCTGGCACTTACAAAGTCAGCTTTCAGGTGGCGATGTAAACACCAATCAAAAGTAATCATCAAAGAAAAGATCTGTAAAGTTGCCAATTGGATACCTATCTTTTTAATCTGGCTCCTTTTCTGTCCCTTCATTTTATTAGTCACACGTATTTTCAGTGAATTTAGCAAAACACTGGGTAGCAGATAAACAACTACATGCTTGACTTGTCCAGGAGATAAAGTCATTGATGGAAGGTGCAAAGGTTACTGATGGGCTCCTCTCTAGTGGATATTACTTTCCACCCAGAAAATAGATGGAGATGGTGTAATATGAAGCATAGGTAACTTTGTCTTTCTCGTGTGTGTGTGTGTGTGTGTGCGCGCGCGCGCGTGTGTGTTTGTGGTGGTGTATTTCATTCAGCAAATATTTCTTCAGCACCCACTTCCAAGCTGTGGCCAGTATTAAGGATTCTATATGAACAAGATAACACCATTCCTCCACTGACAGATTTCAGTCTAGATGCAGTATGAAGCCATTACAGTAAGGTATGATAGGAACCTTGCTACAGGTGGGAGAGAAGAGCACCTTTTTCTTATTTTTTCGGTCACACTCTATTTATTTTGTGAATTTGTATATTTTATCTTTCCTATATCTACTTATGCAAATGTATCTATTTATGACATTATAAAATTTACAGTTATATCACATTTGTTTACACTGACCTTTACTTAATTTACTTTAAATGAATAAAGATATCCTATTCAGAGGCAAAGAGAATAGCATAGTTCCCATTTGGTTTTAGCACATTATGGGGAGAGGAGAGTTCATTTACTCATGAGATGATGTTACTAGCTTTAAAGTATCTGATCATTTTAATTGTAAGTTATTTCCTAGGCAGTAGGCTAGTTTATGCTTATTAGAATGGTATTATAATAAGCCCGACCGTGGCACCCCCTAAATGCAGTGAGAGAAGAGCAGTACCTGGAGAAAGCTGAGATTTAAGGGAAGACCAAGCGGTGGTCTACTGAGAAACAGTGGCAGGGCATGCGAAGGCAAAAGGAGCACCATGAGTGGATGCCTGCAGATCACTGGAGTAACAGGGAAGGCACCAGGGAGCCACAGGTGGGGGCAGGCAAAACAGATGATTAAAAAAAATTTAAAAAATTCAGAAATATGCTAAAAAAGGAAAGAATAAAAATACATGCCCATCACTCACCTTCAACAATGGCTAATTCAGAGCCTATATTGTTTCATCTCCTTTTTCTCATGTTCCCTCCCCCATCCCAGAATATTTTGAAGCAAAATCCAGCCATCACATAATTTCATCTGTAAGTTACTTGACAATGTATCTCTAAAATGTAAGGGCTCTTTAAAAATAACCATAATACCATTATGATACCTAAAAATTAAGACAAATTCATCCTTAATGGAAAATGGGTTGTATGTGATATTTGATAAAGCAGTTGTCAGGAAGAAATCAATAAATCTAAAAGAAATGAAAATCTTTTAGCCTGCAAAATACCACACTGGTCCTAGTGTTGAAATTGCATTGGCGTGAAGAATGCTTTATATTTATGATGAATTTCAGGTGTTCACAGATATACAGGGGAATCTATTTTATAAAACCTCACAGATACTTTTCTTTCACAAGCATGAACTTGGTGGTTAAATGAGAAATGTTAAATTTTGGAAGCGCCATTTCAAAAATATATTCCACAAAGTCTCAAAAACCTATTGTAGCAAACATTATAAGAGTGACAACAACAAAAAAAAAAAAAAGAAAAGAAAAATAGAAAAAGAAATCAGAGCATTTAATCCAGCAAAGATTGAGCAAAATAACACTTCAACACAAATAATGGCAAAAGAAACTGTGAATGAGCTTTCATTCATTCCCTAAATTACTCATTTATTCAATATATAATAGAGTTCCTACTATGTGATTTATACCAAGTATTGGAAATAAATTGGCGAACTTTTGACTCTTGGAACTTACAAAGATACAAAAGTTTGGATTTTAATTAGAAAATGCATGTGCTAAAGTAAAAGGAGCCCAATAAATGTGTATGTGACTTACAGTAGGTATTCAACAAATATTTATTATTATTATTTCTTGTCCATAAGATAAAAATCTCTGTGGAGTGACTCAGCAAAGACTGGTAGAGAAATAAACACTGACTCTGCAAGACAAAAGTTATTTGTCACATTTCTTCTCCTGATTCTCTCATGATATTTGAAAATATGACTCATCATAATACAGTGTTTTTGAAGAGAGAAAAATATGAGCATTTTGGGTGGCATTCTATGGCAAAAATTACATAAATAGCATAGTCTATAAATTTCTTGAATCTATATTTACTTATAAGTCAACTTACCTATAAAAACTTTACATCAAAAGAAAATTTCAATTATTTCACCTTTTTAAACATGCAGCTTAGATATCAAATTCCAAGAAAACAAAAAGGTATGATATGAGCTTTATATTCATAGTCTGTTATGAAAAGTTATTTAATACTTAAAATTTTGTGTTCTCTAGAAATCATACATTACATAGAAAAACATTAATAGCAGGTATACATGTATGTGCATATTTATATGTAAATATAAATATACACACAAATATCTTGGCTATTCGCAAATTATTCTAGGATCTTTAACACTTGTTTTAACATTTGTTATAATTTAAAAAATTATAAAACCACAATATCCTTTTACTTCTCTAATCTACCTTTTATTGGAAGAGTAAAACCTAAATGAACATATTTGGTAACAACTAAATAGGATAAGTTAGATAATAAACTCCATGAGGGTTGGAAGTAAAAACTACAGTTCATACGCGTTCTCTGTCATTCTAGGACCCACTCGAATGTTTTAGACATTGTAAGAACTCAGTGCATTTCTGATGAAAACCCACATGAATGACATAACACAAATTAGGCAACTGTTAAAATCGCCACATTTCAAATAATAAACAAGGGAAACTTTAAAACACTGGGAAAATTTCTTTCCAAAATGGAAACAAATTTGAAGAGCAACTAATTCAATTTAATTGAGATATGTTAAACATTTGATAATGACCTTAACTTTCTCAGCACGTTCATTTCCTGGCAGAACAGATTCGCAGTGTTCTTGAAAACGTCTCTACCAAATGAAAGACATAAGGATTCACCAAATAAGAGATTTAGCCCACTGCATTTATGTAGAGTAGATGTTTGAAAAATACTATTCTAATGCATTTTTCTCAGTTCATTTCCCCCAAATAACATAATTATTAAGAGGTAATGACGTCATTATGATAAACCGTGAAAAACTTAAATAAATTGGCACCGTGTTTCCATTATTCATCTATTTAATGGACCTTACTTAAAGGAGATACTGAAATTATGTGCTTAGGAGAAAAGGTTATGGTGCTTGAAAAGCGATATCAGAATTATTTCAAAGGAGGGCCGGCAGGAGAAAATTGGCTTCTAGAAGCACAGAAGCTAACAGCAAGAGGAAAACCATAGACAAGGTAGTCACAACAAAGAGGTTTGTTCTCTAGAGCACAGAGCCAGGAAGCCCCGCCTGCTGTGCTCATGTTTTTAAAGTTCTGCTTTAAAAGCTATCCTAGCATGCTAAGAAAAACATAATGTGTTAAATTTTCTTTTCCTTCCTGCTGATAGATCAGAAAACATCCAGTAACACTAACTCAAAAAGAGGAATAGGAAAGTATATTAAAAGATCTGAAACAAGGTTCTGAGGTGCATAGCAACAGAATGCTAACATCTGTTCCCCACCCTCTGCCCCCAAGGAATAGTTCAGGATACGAAAAATGGCAGCCTAGATTGGACTGAATAAATCTTATCCATGAAGAAGTGTAACAATATAGATCTCACAGTAAAATCTACTCATCATGTATCATTCGCAAATAATGGTCCTCAGGCATTCTTCACAACAGCTCTTAAATCAGTAGATCTTAGAGAAGGCAGATCTATAGGAGAATTAGAATGAGATCTTTCTATACCAGAGTAATAATAAAGTAAATGTATCTCAAGTTATTTCAGAGAATAGTGGAAAATTTCAAATATATCCATTATGGGCCCAGTGTTTACCGAAATTCTTTAATGTATAAGGACATAGTTAAGCAACATAACGAAGAATCGGAAGGGGGGTTTTTACGAGAGCACATATAAAGGTTTGCGTGTCAAAGTAACTATTCTTTTAAAGAAAAGAGACAGGGAGATCCTTATTTTCTCTACAGTCAGGTCAGAATCTCTGCTTCCTTTTCATCAATCCATGCGATCTGTGAGAGGATTTGTCAGGAAGACAGCCCAGCAGGACCTGACAGTATGTTAGTTAGTTGATTGAGATCAATATATGCCCCCGAAGACCTGAATTCAGAAAATTCCATGCAAAGATATCACATGCATAAAGCTTACAAAAATGGGATCAGAATAATCCCAGCATAATAAGACCAGATTGGCACACAAATAAAAGAATATGGATCTTCTCCCAGGAAAATGACAGTGAATTTTACCACCTAATTTTTTCAAGATACTCTAAAATATATATCATTGTATAGAATAAAACTGCCTGTAGTGAAATTTGACAACTCCCCTCTGTGTGCTAAAAAGCTGTCAGCTGAAAAAATCTGAACTCTTTGTGCAAATTGTTCATTTTGATAGATGTATCCTACTTTTATGTTTGCAGTATTAATCAAAAGAATTTGGAAAAGTTAAAATCTAGCTTTATACTCAAAGAATAAGAAGCATTATTAAGCAGAATTTGGAAGTACTAGGTATTTATATCATAGTTATCTATAAAAAGTTAAAATTGTCATAGAAGTGAAAATATTTATAAAAGAACAGTATAGAGTTTGATTGATTTTTAAGACACTGTATATTCGAGTTTAATAGAAAAATCCTTTTCATAGTTATACCATATTATTTTATTAATAGTCTTAAGTTTGCCTCTTTAAGAGACAGATATCTTCATATTTCTAAAAAGGCCATCTTATTTCATTATTGCAACTTAATGTGACATTAAATCACTTGGCTCCTATTATATTTCCATTTTGTTTTCCTTTTTATATAAAAAACATCATTACATTTCAGGGTAATTACTACTAATACAAAAAAAGAGAGTGAATGAGTGAAAGATGCCATAGTGAAAGAATAGTCTCTCATAGATTATAAGATTAAATATTTATAAAACTCATACATGAAACCATACATATTTACCTAACAACATGCACCAATTGATTCTCATTAAAAGTATACAGAAAACCTAAAATGGGGTTAGGTGGGAGATTTAATAGAATATAAAAATCCCTAGTTTGAAATCTCAATAACACAAAGAATATCTTTGCCTCCTCCATAAATCAAGGCTCAAATAATTTTTTCACATAACTCCTGCATGAAAAATCGATCAAACACAACCAATTTCAAATAATTTATTTTATGCATAAACAAAAACTTGTCCATTGAAACATACACTTGGCTAAGTACTATCATTGGAAAATTTTCATTTACTTCAATGTTTTAAAGATTCTCATTGATACCATTAGTGAACAGAAATAAGAATGTCATGGAGACAATTCTGCATAGGACAGTCTTATTTTTTTCCTTAAGACTTCACAGAAACAGCATCTGCGAAGAGATATTTTAGCTTGGTTCAGGTGGGATTATGAGTGGTAATTCTTATTCACCAGGGATTTTTCTTTTAAGAAGCATATTTGGTGAAACAAGTGAAGAAGCAATAAAACTGACTCCAAGGACATCTTCATAAAAAACAAAACACCTCTCTAAATGTAAATGTACATGATTTTTTTTTTATCGTGTAGTAAAATTACACGTCCAAATCATCCCCTCAGGATATCACATAACATCCAATATTAATCCTTCTAAGTTTAAATAGTTTGGGGAAGGGCTGGCCCTCTCCAGTACCCTCTAAAATCTGACAGATGAGTCCATCACCCAGGTTTGCCCAGAGGGTTTTATCAAATATGTCAAAAGGCACAATCAGATTGTTGCCTGGAACTTGCCAGAATTGATAGGGAGAAGGAACACGCCTTCCATGAGAACGTAAGGTCTATGGAAAAACACTGGTTTGAAGATGCCAGTGGTCATCTTGTTGACATCTGGAAGAAGTCTGCCTGAAAAAGGAGCCAATCACAGAAGCAAGCAGAGTTTAGGAACAGAGTGAGACATAGCCTTTATAACAGAATATGAACTTTTTAGGTCTAAAGCAAGCTTCACTCTTTGGAAGCCCAATTATCTGAGAGATTCAAGTCCTTATTTTAGCTTTAGCTAATTTGAGTTGGATCGTTCTCAATTTACAACCAAAGCAACTTAACTAATATTGTGTGTGCAGACATATGCGTGTGCTTATGTGTCTGGAAATGAGAAGTATTTTCTTCCTTTAATAAGTAAATCAGTTCTTTTTCTTTGGCCATTCAAAAGTTTGCGGACATGGTTTCAAGTCAATTAATTCAGCCACATATAACTCAACTGGCAGATCTCAATATATTACTTTTTGAATGGGAATATGTGGAGAGCTAATAAATGATCCTTTTAAAAGTATCAATGCTCCTAAAGTGCTCATTAATTAGCAATAAAGGGGAGACAACTTAGAAATTTGAGACAGAAATGTCCGCAAATAAAAAGAAACTTGGTAAATCACATGTTAGTGAGGGAGAAACCAAAATAGGTTTCATTAGATTTAATCAAAGTCACATGTCCTGATACACATGCAGTTTAGTGTGAGGCAATGTAGTGCCATGGTCACAAACACAGGTTTGCAAGACACAAGACCTGTGTACTCATTCCAGTTACATCACTTACGGACTCTGTGACCAGGATATATTAATCTCTTAGTTTCAATTTCTTCATCTATAAAAAGCAAATAGTAACAATCCCGTTTCATAGGATGTGGTGAGGTTTTTTTTTTTTTTAAAAAAAAAAAATCATATATATGAAGCAGGGTGCCTGCCACATAAGTCCCAAAAGGTTGAACTGTTGTCATCATCATTGCCTACTTCGTCACTATCATACAGTTGTTGCTTCTGAGGCAAACGAGACAATACCAGTACAGTTAAGCAAATCACTTCTGAGACATAGGGTATTTTATTTAGCTTGGTGAATGGAAGACGGAAATTGGAGATCACACCGTTAGGCTGAGGATCAAAGCACTTTCTGTAACAGAAGAAGACCAGGCAAGGTGGTTCGCTCTTGGGGGTTCTATGTCCTTATCTGTAACACAGGGATATTGACAGACATGTCACAGAGCAGAGGTCAGCGAACCATGGTCTGCAGACAAAACTTAGCCATGCCCAGTGATGTAAAAATGTTTTCTCTATTTTCAAAAGTTTAAAAGAAGAAGAAAAAGTAGTAGTAATACAAAGAGAAAATAGAAGAGGAGAAGCAGCAACAGCAGTAGCAATAGAGACCATATGTAGCTGCAAAACCTAAAATATTCATTATCTGGTCCTTTATAGAAAAAATCTGCAGGTTCCCTGTCCAGAATTATTGTAAATAGTAAAGGAACCAATATATAAAATACACTAAGCAGAGGACCTGGCATGACTGCAGTTATTATTCTTGCTACTAACCTTCTAAGCCTTCAGCTAAAGACCACAGTAAAGGAAGGACAATAAAGATTCTTCTTGGACAACATTTTAACTGCTGATATGGGCACATCTATCTATAAATGTATATATGGGATATTCTGAACTCATTAGAAAGAGCCTTCCAAAAGAATTCTTCATTCCTTGGTTAAAGAAATATGCTAAATATGGCAGAAGAGAATGTACAATATTATCTTTGCCAAGAATTATTTGGCAAGAATGGTTTAGATCGTTTTGTTTTGTGCAGTCGTGTTTAATGGGAGTCAGTCCTACATCAGAGATCTCCATGTCAGAGACGTATATGCATGAAGACACAGACCCACACACACGCACAGGAAAGTATCATGGGAGTTGATTTGTGCATACCTATCATTGGCTCAATTTTATCATAAGTGACAGTCACATACTATGGGACTCGGAAAGGAATTCCCAGTGGGATTTGGTGTGATTTTAGCTGTGAGAAGTTATTAAAACTGGTAATTGTTGATTGCTGTATCTGCTATTTTATTACTAATCTCAGTACAATAATGTGGGAGTTAGTAAACATTTCTTCAAAAAATGCATGCTACTGATTTTTTTTTTTTATTGGGGGAAAACTACAAAGCATTTACAGTACAATGTTTACAGTCACAATTTGTAGTGAGCTGATTTCCCAAAATATATTACCACTCAAGTTGACTTATCTTGTTACATTCAAAAACCTAC
>CAUYRT010086811.1:0-17897 GCA_963574885.1 Lepilemur ruficaudatus | reverse complement strand
CCACTTGATAATCAAGTTTTGACAAAAACAAACCAAGGGACAAAACTCATGACTAGAAGAAAGAATACAAGGAAACATCCTATAATATTTTAATTACTATCTTTATACAATCTGACCACCAACTACCACTATAACAAAAATAAATTGGAGTATTAAAAAAAAACACTTAAGAGAAGTGGCTCTTTCTGACGCCAGGCGGCCTCCATGCTGCTCCGTGGTGCATAGACGGGCCCTTTGGAGACCCTGACACGTGAAACTCCCACCAAGCGTCTGCCCGCTCTCAACCCCACTCAACATTGCTTGAGAGCAGGATGAGGGGAATTTCCAAAAAGATTTCTCCAAAGAGAATGGGAGTTTGGCTGAAGGTTCCAGATGAAACCAAACACAAACAGCACCCTAATCAAGGAGAAGAATCCCAGCGGGGAGGGCTGGTGGCCCTGCCCAGCCCCCACTGGAACCGCCAGCCCCGACACGCTGCAGGCACAGATGCACGTGTCAAACAGCTTCTGCAGCCACTCAATCTTGGCGGGCAGCGAAAGCTAATGAAATTCTTCCGCTGATGTGCTCACTGTCCTTCTGTCTTGATCTGCTTGCAAAGACGGTGTAAGCCTGGAGCCTGGCGACCAGCCTGAGGCTAGCCTTGCTGCCGCCGTCTGCGCGTGCTGCTGGCTGTCTGGCGGGCAGGCCTTGCCTCTTGAGCTGCTGCAGAGGCCAGCCTGGCTGGTGGCATTGCTTACAGATGTTTCACAGAGAGGAAGATTACTTCCCTGACTGATGAATAAATAGAGTTGCCAACATGGTCTCCCTGGTTGGGGGGGACCCCTGAAGTATATGCGGAAGGACAGATGTTTCATCCGGGAAGGCGTCCAAGACCCGTGGAAGATGTGTGCGCTTGGCTGATACCGGGGGCCGAGACATTCGGCCTCAAGAGGGAGGGGAGGAAGGCTGGGTCCACAAGCACAGCCACCGCACTGCAGGGCCTCCCTAGGCCAGGGCTCCTCCCAGGTCCCGGTACAGGAGTGGGCACACCGCCTCGGTCAAACCCTCCTCGTTGGCCCGTTTTTCCAGTGAATGAATGGGACCTGTTATCAGGAATACAGTCATCTTCTTATTCCTGATACCCCATGGATCACGGAAGGGACAGCAGAAATGGCCCTGCAATCCTCACGCTAAGCTCAGAGGCTTCCTCCCACAGGAACTGCAAAAGGCGAGCACAGCGGACTGGGAGGGGCCGCAGCACCTGCGGGGAGTGACTGTCACTCAGCAGCATGCAACCGTGGGGATTTCTGGCCGAGCCTCCACAATGATGCAGATGAAAACAACTATTATCAAAATTACTTTAGTAAGAACAACTATCATATTTAATACCAGACTGTGTAACTTTGCACACCATCATCTTACTGAACTCTCATACAAACATTCACAATAATACCCTATGCAAGGATTCATAAAATATGCTACCCATAAAGCCTCTGTGTGAGAATTACTAGAGGATGTATTCTAGTACATGGAAAGGAGGAATGGGACGAGCGCTGTCATGAAACCTATGTAACATAGAGGAAGCACAAGTTCAGAAAGGTAAAGTAACTTAGCAAGGTCCCTTGGAAATAGGAAACAGTCAACCTGGGAATTGAGCCCAGATTGGTCACATTTCCAAATCCATGCTCTTCACCACTACAACTTTGTGGTCACCAGGAGACATAGGAGATGAGGATTTTCAACATAAGCGAAAAAGTGTTAGTGCTTCCAACCCAGAAACATGGCATGCCCAGAAAAACTCCATTTACACCTGGATATGCCTGAATATCAATGAGGTTGCTGCCTCTGTCTCAAACATATTTGAGTTTAAAACTAAAAATCTTTTGTCTGGCACGTCCAGAAATTCTAGGAGGAAATACACAATGGACTCTCCATCTTAGACACACACACACACACACACACACACATAACCAGGTAGCTGAATAACTTAGAGCACCATCCCAAAGGGCACTGGGTATTTGCAACAGAAGAAGTCACATCTTCTCTCCATCAGAGAAGGAAGAAGAAATCACTTGTGGCAGGAGAATCTAGGCTAGTTTTCTCAGAGGATGCATATCTTTAAAGAAACTTCAGAACAAACAAACAAATATGTTTTTTTACAGCCCGCTTTCCAGTGAACTTGATTTTCCTTGATGGTAGGAATAGGGTCTCTTGTTTAACTCTGTAGCCTTAGTTCCTAACACAAGCGTGGTGCATGGAATTTAATGCCTTTGTGTTGGATGACAGTGAATAAACCAGCAGACAAGAACAGAAGGAAGAGGTCAACATAACGCAGGGGTGAAGACCGTAAGCTTTGGAGCCAGACAGCCCTGGGTTTGCATCATGGCTGCAGCATTTAGATACACGAGCAAATTACCGATGCCTCTCTCTGCCTCAGTCCTCTCATTTGCAAAGTGGAGACAAAATAAATACCAATTTTACAAAATGGCTGGAAGAATTCAAGGACGTGGGGGCCAAGCAAGAAGCTGAGGGTTTCAGGAACAGGCTCTGTCTTTACTACCAGGAACAACACTTCAGTCTGGGGAAGAGCAAAGCACATTAGAAGACTTGCATCGTGGTCTTACAAAGGCCGATTATTCTAAAATGACACTGACAGTCATCCAGGGCAAGATGACCCTGAAGGCTTGGTCTGTTGCTACAAGTGCCACGCTTACGGAAGTCAGGTGGTGGCGGAGCTCTGAACTGTCACCCCATGCTGGGAGCTCAGCTTATCTGCCAGACTATGATTCAGAGGGCGGCACATTCAGAGGAAACCACTTGGGAGATTAAGGAAATTAGGACATATCCCAAGAGGAGAAGCCAAGGGGACCAGCACCTGTACCAGGTCCTGCTGTGGTACAGGTGAACGGCTCAGCAAGCTGCCAAATCCAGAACTGGGAACGTGAGATTCCAAAGCTTTGATCACACAGGCACGCAGGGGGAAGGGTGGAACATGCACTGAAATCGCCTTTTCCCCACTGCCACCCTGCCCAACTCCCTTCTTAAGGAAAGTCTGTCTGCCTGTGCGTGCGTCTGTTTTCGTGCTTCGAGTATTTTTGCAGGACCAAAGCAGAAGCAGCCTGGACTCCAAAGCTCTTCCCATCATTTATAAAAGCCTGAACCCACTGGATGGATAATGCTGGGAGTGGAGTTGGGGAAGGGTAAGAGGCAAGGGATCTAAGGACCCTGGGGAAGAGGGGGACACTTCCCTCTGGGCTGGGGAAACGGCGGTATCAGGTATCGCACCCTGAGGAAACAGCAGGGCATGTTCCCAGGTGGAATGGTGGTGCGATGGTCCTGAGAAGGCGGAGCCCAAAAACCAGGGCTGGCAAAGACGCCACGTCCCACAGCGGCACAGAAGCAGAGAACCCTCAGACCTCAAGGGACCGCAAAGAATCATCACAGTGAGGCTGCCGGTGCAACCAGCAGACGAAAGCTCTGTCCCTGCTTTCTTAGCTGTAAGTTTCCAGGATCCTGACCTCTCTCTCTGGGAGGAGGAAAGGTCCCAATAATGACTAAGAAGGGATTCTCCACTCATCTGCTCAGATGAGGCCTCAGAGTCTAAATGAAGTAGATTTACAGGAAATAAAGGTTACCATTCTTTGTAAACCTGTGTTTGAGAACTGAGCTTCATACCACAGCAGGACTATAGGTACCAAATGCCGTGCAAATGCCACGCTCTCCCCTCCCCATGTCCCCGTGTCCCCAGTCAGAGACGGGGCACGTGCCAATCTGCCAGCTGCAGCACACCCCCGGCCTCCCGCCACCCCCCTTCCCGCTCACCTGGGGAGCAGGTGCTTGCGGCTGACACACAGGGCGGCCTGGTAGTCCTGGGTCACGCACACTTTGTGAGGGCTGCACTTCACCTTCAGGCAGGGGTCCTTGGAGGGGTCCAGGGCTGAGGGTAAAAGGACAAGAAGGGAGTTGTTAGAACCTCCAGGGAAATTTAATTTCCATTTCTACTCAAATAAACAAGTGCGAAATAAACCAACCGTGTGTTTGCACTCTGCGTCGTTTCCTGAGGCCGGAGGGGATTGGAATGAAAACCCAAGCCAAGGGGAACGCGTGTCCACCACACGCAGCCGTCCACGCCAGCAGAGTGGCTCCTGCGTGCTGTGGGAGGAGCAGCAGCTTCCTCTTGGGCAGGAATTACTTTAAAAAATCCTTTGGAATCTTACGTGATCCAAGGACCAAGAGCTGTTTTTCCCTCTTTGGCTATTTATCCCGTGTGGCTTTTTTATGACTTCATCCATGCCTGATTTTACTTACATCCCATTGAAAGTCCTTGAGGACAGAGGGTTTTGGTTCAATTCAAAAAACACTGACCAGGCGCGTAAATAACCTATTTGAAGTTTTTGTAGAACTCCGGGATGTGTGTGACAGTTTTGTGCCACCCAGAGTTAGAATGTAACAGGGAGGGGGGAGAGCTGGCCCATAAATATTTATTGTGCGAGGGAGAGTTAGATAAGGACCATGACGGGCGTATACAATGATAACAGAGCTCAAGAGGAAAATAGAGATCAATTTCTAGAGCAAAGATTAGTGAAGCATTAATATGTGGATTGGATCTTGAAGGATGGGCAGGATTTTGAAAGGCAGAGATAGGAAAAGCAATCCGGGCAGGGTGACCAGCACAGCAAGCGCAGGGAGGCATGTTCGGGCAATCATACGACATCCAATCTGACTATTAAGTGTGGTTTCTGGGTGGCAATCATGAGAGGCGGGGGAGTTGATTCAAACAAGTAACTCCAGAAAGGGTCTCCAAAGACAGCAGTTCACATACTGCAACATTCTCCAGAGCAGGCTGAGCAGCAGGCCCTGGGCTGATCAGCGCTCTGCGTGCTGAGGTGCACATGCTCATCATGGGCACAGAAGAGGCCTCGGGGAATTCCGCGCAAAACAAAAGCAATTGTGCCCTCTCCCAGCTCCGGAGCCGAAAGCCTATTAGGCAGTAAATCTTTCATAACTGCTTTCCACAGGCAGGGAGGTGATAGCTCCCCACGTCCTCCCCACGCAGACATTTGGTTAAACAAATTGGCATCCCGAGCAGGTACAGCAAAACTGCTATAAGAAATGTCACGGTCAAACAAACAAACAAACAAAAAGAAATGCCACGGTGCCCTCGACCCCGGGGCTCTCAGCCGTCGCAACTCCCCAGCACATACAGGAAGTCGCAATGCCCCTCCTCCGGCCCAGGCCCAAAATCTGAGCACCGTTCGCTTCAGATGGCTGCCGAGAAGTTCTCAAGGGCCCTGAACACACATCTAAAGGCATTTCTGAGCGTGAGCAGCTTAGGGTGGACCTCCGCTGCAGCAGCTTCCGCAGCTGTGAACACAACCCAGGGTGCGTTCCCAGGCCTGGCAGGACAGCAACGAGGTCCAGTCCTGGTCCTGGGGGAGACACCTGGAGCCTCACAGAGGGAAACAGGCTGCAAGATGAAAGAGAGGCCGATTCCAGTCCCACGGATGGGGTGCTCACTCCTAGCTCTTAAGCTGAGGGCTGCCTCTGAGAGGCCAGTGGCAGGGGCCTGTGTCTGTCCTCAGAGTCCTCTGAGGCTGGGCCTTCCAGAAACGTGCAGCAGGAGCTTCCTGGTCCCACGTGGAACTCTCTCTGTTCCTGGGGACATCTGCATGAGAAGCCAGGAGGCTGCATGGTCTCAGGCCAGTGGCTCTCTCCTGTGCACGCCCCCAAGCCCCCGTCAACCCCGGGACTGCAGCACAGGAACTTTGACTTGCTTCCCAAGATGCGGGCAAAATTGAGTCAACAATTACGAACGATTACCAGGTGACCATGTCAGCTCTTTGTTGCCCCTTCTCATGCTTCCACACACCACCACGGGATGAAGACATCTGTAGATCTCATGAAACTTGGGGGCCAGACCACTGGCAGCCCCGGTTACTGTTACCAGCGGAGGCATTTTCCCCAGTAGCCGCCAAGTGCTGCAGCAGAGAACTTGGGATTTTCACTTGAGTGGGTCTCAGAGATGGAGAATAGCAGGCTGGCCTAGGGTGACAGGTGTTGAAACCTGCAGGACTACATGACAAGCTTTATGGCAGAATTTGAGCTGCGTTTTGCTTCTGGCCTGAATGGCCAGTGGAACGTGACTCAGCTGAGCACAGCAGGGAAGAGCAGAGACGCTAGGGCTGGAGCTGCCACGGCCGAATCCTGGCTCTGCTGCTTACTAACCCTTTGTGTGCCTCAGTTTCCTCGTCTGTAAAAATAGGGATAATAACAGCGCCTACTACTGCTTGTCAGTTGTCAGGAGCATTAAAGGGGTTAGTATCTGTAAGTGCTTAGGACAGACCTGGTACATGTGAAGCACCTCGTATGTGTTTAAGATTTTTGTGCTCGTCCTCTGTTCCAGAGTAAATAACAAGCCCTCACATTTAACAACAGTTAACACTCGCTGGTGCTTCTGAGAGACAGGCTGTGAACTGGGCCCTCTGATCACCACATTGGATCTTCACAACCACCCAAGGAGGCAGCTGCCCCTTTTACAAATAAAGGTCTCAGAAAGAAACTGCTGATGAGAGATGCAGAGAGTATTTGCACACCTGGTCTTCAGACTCTAGAACTCAACCTCCTCACCACTGTGTGTGCCACTAGCTTGAGAATCACCTACGAGCCTCTTTAAAAAGTTGACTGATGGCACCATATGCTTGAAAGGGCTTCAGGACAGAACGAGGCTTCCTGGGTCAAAGTAAAGGGCGGGCAGGTGCGCAGTGCTGCAGAGGCTGTGCCTCCATACCCTCTCAGTGTGTCCCACGGGACTGGGTCACCAGCCCCAACAATCAGCCAGGGGGTGGGGCACCCGGCCCTGGGCACCTGAGCCCTGTGCCTACTCCCTCCGAATGCAGCAACCCCCCAGCTGAGCCAACTGAAGCATGCTCAGGTCGATTTTGTCTCCGCAATCTTGCCATCTGTCATCCTACCATTAGGCTAACTGCGGTAGATCATCCCTCCAATTCTGGAAGCTACCATTTCTTAAAAAACAGCAACAAAAAAGAAAACCTCCAACCAAAAATACTGACAAATAAAAATCGTCAGTTATTCAACTCTGCACACACACTTAACAATTTGAATGTAGAAATCAAGTTTGCTAAAAATCAATTACTAGGGTCTGAATACTTCAAACACGTACGCGAATTATTTAGAGTAAATGAACTTCACACAACAACAAAACAGTGACAAATCAAGCTGTCAGCATTTGCTTAATCACCTCAACACGTTTTGTTTTCGAAAAATAGCAACACTGGGATTGACAGGGGATGAGGAGTGTGTCAATTCCATTTAAATGCAGGCCTTCCAAATACGCTCTGCCCAGCAGCCGCAAGGCCGTGACACTCCTGAAAGGCACCCAGCACCTGTACCGGCCAGGGCTGTGTGGCTCCACTTCCCGAAGGGAAGGATAAGAGATCAGAATAATAAGTGACATTTGAGAGACCTTTTAATAAGGTGGGGGCAGCTCCACCAGAAGGGAAGGCAGGGAGAGAGCTGAGAATAAGAGCCCTGGGCAGGGTCCGAGGCTCCCTTGCCGTGGTGCTAATGATACCTTGGAGGCTGTGCTCTCTGCACATGCTTGGTGACAGGATGCAGCAATCCCCGGAAGATGGCAAAGCCCCGTGTCTCCTCCACCTCTATCACAACACGATAAGAACTCATGTGGCCCTAACCAGGATGATGTGCCCAGCACAGAGCAGGTCCCACCACCCACCAAAGGTTAATTTCATCTTTCCTGCCCATACCCAGAAACCAACCGAAGATCAGCTGGCCAATGGCTCACGTCCAGTCATTTTTTCAAAGTAATTTTTACAAAAACTTTTCTCAAAGTAAAAAAGCAATAATGAATTAATTTAAAGAGAGATTTGTAGAGCTAAAAAGCATTGAATTCAAAAGCCAGTTAATTACTAGCTCAATGTAAGGTTTTTTTAATTAATTTTACTTTTTTTTAAGCTCACAGCTTGGTCTCAATTAAGGTGGTGATATTTTAATCATCTTAATTGTTTCTGAACTTGTTTTTCAGTTCAACGAGTTATTTTTTAATTAGCTACATTGATTTTAAAATCCTGCATCAAGACTTTTCTCTCTCCTTGGGCACATCCTATAGGCTAATCGGCAAAAGGTCACGGTACCTGGAACACCAGAGCTTGACACCACCTCAGAGATGCTTAGATGAGGAGGTGGGCTGGACAAAAGGGTCCCTTACTGTCACCTAACGGAAATCACACACACTTGTGTTTACTCACTTAACATTTGCAGAGCATCATTCTGTGTGAGGCATATTTCGCAGGCTGCAGGCCAGCACCTCTCTGGCAAAAAGATGTCATTTCTGCTCTCCAGGGGCTCACAGTTGAACAGAGACAGGCAATAGGATACTTCTATGGAGACAGGCAAGGTACCCAATTCAGCCTTTCAGGGGGACAGGTGAAACATCCTGGACAAACTGACATCCATGGAAAAGCAGGTTTAAACCAGGTGGAAGAACACTCCAGGTAAAAGTTCTCTCTCTTTCCAGGGGTTAGAGAGACTGTGGCAATTTGGCGAAAGCAATGTGTTTCACTGGGCTGGCAGCGGGGTGGAGCAGGGGTGATATGTGATAAAGCTGGGGAGGGGGCTGGCATGGTCACATACGGCCTAGAAACCACAGGGACAACTCTGGTCTTCATGTTCAGTCAAACGTGGTACAACCTGGTGACCTCTGACATACCCTCCCATTCCAAAGGTGGGTGAATGCAGTGGCAAGAGGGAACCCTGCATGTGCATTTTATGTAGAAAGTGGCCCTTTGATAAGGACAGGCTGCACACTCTCTTCCCGCCAATGAAAGGCAGCGTCAGGGATTGAGGGCCCAGCGGTCAACTCTTAGAGCCCCCTTCCTCCTTCCAGGAACCTCCTTGCGCCATCTCGCTGGGGACATTAAGCCACACAGGATTCCAGGAGGCAACAAGCCTACCTGCTGAGACCAATAAGCAAAAGACTTATCTGGAACAGCTGTGTGAACTCATGGTCCACTCCGGTGACTCCCAGAAGCTTCCTCCAACAAAAGGCCATTCAATTTGCAAAAAGTCCACAAGCTAATGATGGCCTGTTGTCTCCTCCTAGCTTTTAAGACTGCCCTCTGCCTGAGTCACGCACATCCGAGGTTCATCGGAAGAGCAAACACTCCCAGTGATTCATTAGGAGTGACTTAGAGGATTGACAAATTACTCCAAACTGTGAAAACCTCGTCAAGCTAAGATCCTGCACATTATTACCACTTGTCTGTCCCCATGGTAACCCGTGCACGCATCTTGCCTCCCCGTCTTCCAGAGGGGCTTGTTTACCAGCTGACGACACAGCCTCACACAACACAAACTAGAAGATTCTGCCCATAGGATTTTGCTGTAACCAGGGAAGAATGGCAGCTTGGAAAGCCTCCCTCACGGTTCTCCGCTTTCATGGTCAGGGGGTTGGCCAAGTTCTCTGAAGCCTAATGAAGGGGACTGTTGGCCATGCCTCTGGACGGGCAGACGGCCGAGTGACATAAAAGCTGAGTCTGTGTGTCTAAGGACCGGGAAATGGGGACGGACGGGCAGGACAAAGGACAGACAAGGGCAAAAAGATGCACCTGACCAAAGAGACCCTTCCTGGCAAGAGACCTTTTCTTTCCCCTTTAAACCGAGGGACTGAGGACTCCTTTTTTTCTGTGTCAAAACCAAAAGCACCTTCTCTGTTACTGGGGTGGGAGGGGGAGTGAGTTATAAACTGATAACGGCTTCTTTTGGAGGGCAAATTTTCAGCCATGCCCTTAAATCCTAACTGCTAAATATAGGTAGATGGGTACACAGGAGTTTATATTACCCTCTAAACTTCTTGGTATATATGAAAATTTTAATAATAAACGGAAAGAAGGGAAAAACACGTCCTATGACCCAGCAAGTGAACGTATTAGGCAAAAATGTCCATCCTAATGGTCTACAATAAAGGAAAATGATGAACAATTTGAATGTCCATCTGTCTTAGTCTGCTCAGGCTGCCATAACAAATATACCAGACTGGTGGTTTAAACGACAGAAATTAATTTTCTCCCAGCTCTAGAGGCTGGGACTCTGAGATCGGGGCGGCAGCATGGCCGGGTTCTGAGCGGGCCCTTCCCGGCTCGCAGACGGCCAGCGTTTGCCGTGTTCCTCGGTGAGGAGAGACGGCGGGCAAGCTCTCCATGTCTCTTCTCATGATGTCACTAATCCCACGGATCAGGGCTCCACTTTTTTGACCTCGTTTAACCTGAATAACTTCCTTAGAGGCCCCATCTCCAACTACAGCCACACCAGGGGTTAGGGCTTCAACGCAGGAATTTGAGGGGTACAAAAACATTCAGTCTGTAGGAGAAATGGTTAATTACATAATTCACTCATGAAATGTCATGCGGCTATCTTAAAGGAACAAGTGGATCTATTTATCCTAACATAGTTGATGTTTATGATAAATTAAGTGAAAAGGCGAGTAGTAGAGGAGAAAAATTTGGAAGGGTAAAGTAACTTCCCAGCACTACAAAGCCTTGATGGCAGAGCCAGGACTCAAAACCAGACCTGTCTACTTAAAGCACCCTTTCCCTTCCTGATCCTGCGTCCCTTGAAAAGCTGCCTCTCTCCCCAGAGAGCCAGGCTCTACCCCGTGCACACACCAGCGCCCCCAGTTTCTCCCAGTTGCCCTCTATCTCCTGAGGCTATCCCTGCAATAATCCGAGAACAAATTCAGACATTCAGACTCCCTAAGACCCCAGGCTAACACCGCTGCTGCCTGTCACTGACTGGTCTAGGAACACTCCTTGCAGAAGGCACAGGCTCCTTCTTCCCAGACAATCTTGTCTGCAGCAAGGAAACAATAACAGGTCACGACCACGGCCAGGGGCCAGAGCAAGTGTGCAGCCCTGTGAGATTGTGGCTTGTGCTTTTGAGATGCAGGAGCTAAGGACTATCCATGACTGGCCGGAACTAATGACAGTGGCTGGGAAGAGCTTGGCCTCGCTGCTCACACGTAAAACAAGACATTATGTGCAACCACTGATGAGCCCAGCATGGTAATTTACACGTCCTGATCATTAGCAGAGAAGGGGGTTAAGAGGGGTCTGCTAGAGCAGCTGTGGAAACGTGCTCCATAAAATCAGCACCCACAAAATTGTACTAGCCTGGCCAGCCGAGCCTGCCTCCTCAAAGCTATCATCACACACTCCCCCCGTTCCCCAGCTGCCCTGAGATGGTGAAGACAAGAACCCTCACTCAGCATTTCCAACAAGAAACTGACTTCTTTTGAAAGTGGGATGGGGGAGAGAGGAGACAAAAGGAGGGGAGAGGTAGGGAACTAAGCAGAAAGGAAGAGGAGGGAGGAGCGTTTCATGACAGAATGTGTGGTCTAATTAGGGGGCTGACGATGGCGACAATGACCTCTATCAACCTACAGAAAAACATACTGTTCTCATTTAACAACAAAGAAACTGATACAGAGATGGGCTTATTCTTAATGTAGCAGCTGGCAATTGACACAGAGGTGTTAAGTAACCTGTTTGTGGTCACACAGCCAGTGAGCCCGAACTTCAATCTCCACGAGCCTCACACCAAGCTCATGCTTGGAACCAGTAGGCCACTAAAGAAAATAACTTACGATGGGGATAAAAGTGATGACTAAAGCGCCCAGCAGCAACATAAGCCATCCCACCTCCAGCGAGAGTCACGTTACCCACAAGAGCTCGAAAAGAACTTCTTAGTATGGAAAAACCATTGGGCTATCAGAAATCAAAGCCAGATTGTCAGATAGTTGAATAAGCTAGTGTTACTTACATGATGAACACAAAAGTGAACTCTGCTTTTAAAGGCAACGCTGCTGCCCAGTGAACTTAACTCACCCCGACTTACGAAACAACAGGGACCCGGTGAACCAGTTGCGGCTGCTTCCCCGAGGGGTTTCCGTGACGTGTGCACAGGGTCCACATCGCTGATGGGGAGGTGGCAGGAGGCCTGGTGACAGCATGGGACAGGGCAGCACGAACAACAGCACCTGAGAACGGTCTCGCCTCTAAGAGGGACAAGACGCCATCCGCAGAGGAGTCTTGCCCTTCTCATCCACCAAAACGGCCAGGATTTATTAAAATGTTATAATAGCAAAGGTACTTGGGTTCTATTTCATTGCAATTGACATAAATTATTCATAAGACATTTATGAAAAAAGGAGAGAGAATTATTCAAAATATGGAAGGACTAATCCTATAACCTAGGAGAATAAGAGGGCATAAAAAGCACAATAAAAATCAAATATTTCCAGGAAAAAGGTATACTTAAAAGATCACGGTGGCTCATAAAGTCTATCTTTTGTACCTGTGTTTCACTTTAATGCAATTAAAATTCCCATAAAACATAGAGCCTTTCCCAGACCAAAGGCATCCATAGAACTAATTTTGGGGGTTCTAAGTACTCTGTCATTATTCATCAGCCACGGTTGTTGACCACGTAAGGATGGGAAAGCTCGGCAACTCCAAGAATTTCCCCAAAATTTTTAGTACACCTAGAAGATAAGAACCCAAGAGTTTGGACCAGAGAGCTGTCAGTTTGAGAGGAGAGGCTCAGCTGTGCCACTTCTTGCCTCTGTGATGTCCTGATGGGTTACCCCAACTCTTTAAGAGTCACGTGCAGACAAACAGATCTACTGCCCTGCGATGTTGTGAGGATCTGACGGGATAACGCAGGACAGTTACCTAGCACAGGGCCCGGCACATAGCACATGCTCAGTTACCGCCCTCATCACTCCCACCGGCTCTTTTTGGCTTGCTCCTACAATACAGAAGGTGGATGTCCACCAAAGGCAAGGGGCCCTGTACATTTCAGAGACCCAAGATCCTGGAGCCGTAGTTCTGTTCAGTCTTGCCAATCTCGAAATGGTAAACTCATCTCTATAAAAAGGAACATTAAAGCTTTTTTTTGAACATAAAGATCAGGGTCCACTTTATCCAAGAAACTCCTGCTGGGTCACCAGATCCACACCATTGCTGAAACCACCACACCGCAACTAAGCTGCCGGTGTCTCTCCCCTAGAGCCATACTCTGGGAATGAAGGATGAAAATCCTTTTTTCTCCTAAATTATGTACACTAAGATCACACAATAAAAAAGCCTTGTGCACAAACCTACTCTGTTACCTGGGGGTGTTTTTGTTTGGTTTTGAGAGAAAGGCTTTGGGCTTTGAAAAGTCCCTCTGTTGGAGAGTCATGGTGTTTGAGTATTAAGGTGTCCTACGAGCCTACCTTCAAGTACCACTGGTAAAAGGCTAGAAAAAGAAGAGCCTGGTTAAGGAAAAAGGAACTGGCAAACGCTGTTGATTCAAGAAGGCAAAGGCTTGAGTCCAGGGAGGCTGGTAACATGGAGTGTGTTGGGGACAGGCAGGCAGGCCACGTCCAGCAAGGCGGGTTTGATGTCCAAGGCTGGTGCTCTCTGATCCTCAGCCCATCTGACGCCTTCTGTCCTGCCCCACAGAGCTTTGCAGAAACAGGTGTTAACTGAAACAAGAACTGTCAAGTCTTTAGGGAAAGCCTGGCCCAGATTGGAGACGAGGATGCTCCAATGACCTCTCGGAGTCTCAGATGAAGTGTCACGTTCGTGGCCTGGCGTCCTATGGAGCAGAACTTCAGTGCAGAGCTCTAGTGAGGCGTCACGGTGCTCACTCACGGCCGCCTCCCAGCAAGCCCAAACCCCAGCTGGAGGAAGGGAGCCCAGCAGTCTCACACCATACGTATCCAGCGCAGCACGCCCCACTCCTCCTTTCCTTATGTCCCCACAGTCTAACCCTTCCTTCTCAGACTGTACGGTCGGCCAAGGAGAATGCAAATCTACAGTTGAATCTCTCTGCAGCATCTATTTCACTAGGTGGCAGGGAATTTTAAACTGTTCTATATTAAGGCAGTGGCTGATCTATCCTGGAAGAGAATGCAAAATTTATAGAAACTTGTACAAAAGAGACTACAAGAAGGTCTGTCTCACAGCGGGCTCTGCCCCCCGAACCTCAGAATAGGTGTTCGCTCTTACTTGCCCTTAGGGGCTCTTTGGTAGACAAGTTTGAGAAGTATTGAAAGGGCTAACCAACTTTAAAGGGCCCTAGAATGAAGTGGCAAGCTCTCCAGGGTACTGTTATCTAGGATGGAAAATCGATAGCAGTAAAAGCACACACAAAGAACCCTCATAAACAAATTGTTCATTCTTGCAGGACCAGAAAGCAGCTCCCATTAAATCCAATTAGTACAAACGTGCCCCATGCTCCCTGGAATAGGCTTCCATGCCATCCCTTCCCAGGTATCCCAGTCCCACAGATGAAAGGTCCCAGTGTTTTTCCAGAGAACTGAGCCTGCATAATTGTAAGCTTTTCTGAGAGCTTTCTAAGTGCCAAGCACTGGGTGAGGTATTTAAAGGAGCCACAGAGCATTCGTAGTTCCGCAGGAGTAAATAGCAAAATTAAAGCTGTTATTACTTTCATCCTCCCCACTGTTAACTTTTCAGAAACATTTGCCTGTGGATTTATGAATAGGTAATTGAAGACTATTCCTTTCCAAGCCCCTTCTTTCTCCAATTAGGGCAGGTTCCCCTCTGCTTCTTGGGATGTTTCCCAAGGCTATTAAATTCCATGTCTCAAATGATGACATTAAAGCCATCACGACAAAGTTAGTGCTGATTGGAGCTGAGGTTTCTTGGGGCATCTACTATGAGAAACTACCTCAAGCTGAGGGGAGGATGGCTGCATCTCCCACTGCGGGGTCTGGTAAGTGTTGTATCATTTAAGTCTTGTGTACTCTTGATGTTTGTCTGTTTTCTGTGTCCCAGGGAATTCAATCTTTGCTGCAAATACTTCATCACACTGCATCCAAATAAGCTAAGCAATCCACAGTTCCAGACTTGCCCACAACCACATCTCTTTCCTATCTCTCCAGCAGCGTGCCACTCAATGGCTAATTATCTCCCTTGCATCAGTCTAAGATACAGTCTACCGTGCTAATACAAAACACAAATCAGGGCCTACATGTACATGGAAGACAGATGCAACCATAAACAGTGGGCAAGTACCAATAGGGTTTCCAAAGACAAGCACGAAACAAACACAGGAGTAAAATCTTTCCTTTTTTTCCCTCTAGCAATAAATACTGAGCACCCAGCAGATAAGACAGAGCAGGGAGAAAATCATCTTTGGGTACTATACTGGCCGCAAAGTCTTCCACCAAAGGAGGGGGGCTGATGTTCTAGGTTTTTGTTAAAGTTATGGATTCTAATTTTTTTTTTAAAAGGAGCTTCATGACTCCATCTTCTGCAGTCTTGCCTGAAACTTCCCTTCCAGAATCTGGTTTCCATTCTTGGCCTATATTCTCCTCATCACCAATATCTGCCTTGCCTTCAGTTGTATTGGATGATTCACAAACCCTCCAACATCTGGTGTGCTTTCGTGCCTCTTGAGTCCAGCCTGTACTGTCCAGTGCGACTCCAAGTTCATCTAAATCCAGTCAAAGCCTCAGGAGACCAGAGACAGCGTCTGTCCTCTTCACTGCTGCACACCTCTCACCTAAAACAGCGTCTGGAATATCTCGAGGGCCCAATAACAGCTGCTGAGCCTGGGTCCAGGGACTTAACCACTACTCTAGCCTGCTCTGTGAGGTCAGGGACCAAGGCCGCTCACCATTTATGAACCCCAAGTTCCCCGAGACGTCTGCTCCAAAGGATGTGCTCGTTAATGCTGAATAAACTGTACAAGGGGCATCTCTGGATGGATCTAAAAACCTGAGATTCCCAGGTCAGAAAGATTCAGAGCTGCAAGAGTGCCTGGGGTATCTCCAGGCTAACACACTCATTTTTAACATAGGGAAGACTTTAATCCATTAATTCAACAAACATTTGTGAAACTCATTTTATATGTCAAGTACTGTTATAAGCACTGGGCAAACAGAGATGGTTAAGACAGACTTAAGGAACTTACATCTGGTAGAGAGATGAAAAGAAAGAAAAGAAGAAAGGAGGGAGGAAGAGGAAAGAAGAAATGGAGAGGGGAGAGAAGGAAGGAGAAAACATGAGATAATGATAAGAACTAAGCAACTAACCTCAAAAGAATGATGCAAGAGAGACTTCCTGGGTGGCCACTTTGGGTTGAGAGGTCAGCGAAGACCTCTCAGAGGAGGTGACGTTTAGGCCACAGTCTGACAAGAAGGAGCCAGCCTGCTGAAGATCATTCGAGGAACATCCCAGGAGAGGGACTGCAAAGACCCCAAGGTGGGAAATGGCCCTGGAGTGTTGGATAAGGGACAGGAATCAACAGACCTCCTGACTTTTCCAAGGACACACGCCGGGACAGGCCCAGGACTCGGCTGTAGAAGGACTGGCTCTCCGATGCATATCCCTACAGCCACGCGTCCGCAGGTACCTGAGCGATGCGGTGAGGTCTACCTGAGGTGCTGTCGCAGCAACGTGCCGGCCTTGCTCCAGACCCGCACCCACCTCCACGATCACCATCACGCCGTGACAGACCCAGGCTCTGCCTCAACACAGGGCCTTGACTGGCCACCGCTCAGGATGCCAAAGCCAAAGTGAACAGTCTGCAGAGAACCCAGATCTCAAATTTCCTGGACACGGTCTTTCCTCCTATAAGTAAATCACCCTTACATGTGACATGGATTATGTGGAAAGGCCAGTGGAGGGTGAACTTTGCAGGTCAGACAAAGCCAATTCCACACCTGAGCTCAGCTCCTTGGGTGCTGTGTGACCTTGGGCAAGTTAAGCAGGTTCTCTGAGCTGTAAAGGGGAGTGGCAACACCTCCCTTACATAGTGGTCAGGAGGACTGACGGGACAAAGTGTGACATGCTTAGCATTGATCCTCAGTAAGTTAGTTTCATATCCTTCCCCTGTGATTCCTCCTAAGCATTCCTTAGGGTTGCAACAGTCTGCCTCCTTTTCCTCTCCAGATTTCTCCACCAGGTCATCTCCAAGCTGAAGCACAGCCCTGAAACCACCTTGCCTCTAATCTCTACTTCCCAGGAGACCCCTGTGAGTGGCCCCTACTGCCAGACTGGCCCTGCCTCCACAGCAAGCCCCCCACGCAAGGGTGAATCCCCCTCTCGGTGGGCCTGGACCCCACCCTCCCAATCCTGCATCAGACACCTGATCGCGCCACTCCGCCTGTATCACTGCGCAGCCAGCCAACGTGCGGAGAGGGGAGAGGACGGACTGACACCCTCCACTCGGTGAGGTCGGGCTCCAGGCTGATACCTGGCGCTCCACAGACACAAGGAGCAGAGTGAAAGGAGAGGAATAATGATGAGATATGGAGATTCCCTTTTCTCCAAATACTCCCTCCCCATGCAGATGTGTAACAGAGATTATTGGCACCAGATCCCACGGGCTGGGACTAAACCAGCCATCAGCCTTTTGTGATCCCGAAAAAGCTAATGAGAAGATGTGTTTCTGTGTAATTCAAACAGTATCCATTTCATGCCCAATCGTTCTTTAAATGGGCAACACATCTCCCTGGTGTGTTCCCCTCTCTGACAAACAAAAGCTCTGTCTGGTCTCTCTGTGAGCCCTGTCCAGCCAACAAGGGCAAGAGGCCCTGGGCTGGGGTTCAAAGCCCCATGGTGTGGGCAGACCCCCAGGCCCCCTCCCTCTCTCTCCACCAGTTTCTCTCATTGGGAGCCAAATCAAATTCCAGAATTTGAAACTCAGACGGACGAGGCAGGCCACCGATTTTAGACTGATTTCTAAGTAGCAAGGTGACAACTTGTCAGACTGCGTCCACTACTGTTTCAGGCAGCGGCATGATAGGTAGGGCATGACAGAGCGCCGCAGCATCATCAGAGGGATTGCCAGCACCACGAAGTAGGGGCCTC